>JAADJG010000232.1:0-69136 GCA_012932025.1 Fusarium austroafricanum
CTGCTCTGCTCTGCTCTGCTCTACTGTTGCTCTTGCTAAGGGAGGTGAGGGGCAGGGGGTATTGATAATAGCTGTGACTATTTATCTCGACTGAAGCTTACCTTAGATAAAGGGTTTATGTATGAGGTGCAATTGAAGCCAGCAGAACCGGTCTGGATGGCAAATGAGGATGTGAGCGATAGAGGATATGGAATGAAGATAGAAGAGAAGAGAGAGGGAAAAGGATAGCCAGAGGAGGGGAGCACAAGGTGTTTATAAATGGTTTCTGGAAACCAGAGGAAATCTGTCAATCCAGTCAAAGCCAGAGCCAAAAGTCAAAGCTTCCTCCTCAAATAGGAAGCCCAGCCCAGTCAACAGCGGACACGAGAAAGGGATGGGATGTACGTAGTCTCCCATCTCCCGTCTTGTCTGTCTGCACGATCTTCCCACCAAAAATTACCTACAAGGTGGGGTCGGATTGACCTTGGAGGGGTGAAAATGATCTCACAATCTCACCCTAGGTCAATTCAACCAGAGGAGGGGACCGAGGGGTCCAAGTCCAGGTCCATTCGCCCCTGGCCTGGTCTCAGGTTCCACTTTACGAGGCTTCACAATCACCTAGATCCAGCCATCCCACCTCGCCAGAAGCCACCTCAATAGTTCATCGCTTACCTTGAGATCCATTGACACTTACATTACAGTAAACGACCGACAAGAGAGCACCCCAGGGTCCCAGCAAGGGACATGGGTTCCAGGTCGTTAGATGTCGAGCAATACTGTACCTATGGTAGATTGACATTCGCATTGGATCATTGCTGGCGATCTGGAAAATCACCTTTTGCCGCCTTAGCATTCCATATTTCACACCCGCCGACGCAGCGCCGCACCGAGACCGAGAGGAGAGGTGAGGAGAGAAATCACAATCAGTATGATGGCGAGCACTACCCACCACAAACACCACCGTTTTATGTCTCCATGCACATCTGTTGCTCTGCAATGCTGCCGTGCATAGTATCACCTTCACGCATAGTGGTCTATTACATACAGCTTTTTCTAAACTCACGTCTCGCTCCCGTTGATTTCCGGCACCGCATGCCCGTCGTCCGCCGCATCGCTGCCCCAGACTCGCCGTGCCGGCTCGAGGACGTCTTCCGGTTGGACAATCCCCGTCCCGATCGGAAGCCAAGTTAACGAGGTGCAACGAGAAACAAGACGAGCCTCCGCAGTCCAGGAAGGTTGCATGTTTTACAGCATGCATGGCGGCAAGGCCGTCCAGTAGTGTAATTGAGTAGTGGCTATTGCATTACCTTGCTTCCAGGCTGGACCATGCTTCTGCTTCCTACGGGCAGAAGCTATTCCCACCAGACCGTCTCTGAAGCGTTGTGCTGCGCTCAATTGTCGGTCAAGGCTCCAGAGTCGGTCGATGAAGGTTGATGTGTTCTGATAGACATGGATGCAGATGGAGTGATCTGAGTCCGTGCCTATCAGCAATCTCATGAGAAACTGCAGCCAACAAGAGAACTGAGCTATCCCACCCCCTTCGCATCCAGGTGAAAAATTGACGTTTGAATGCTTGCAAGGCCGAAGACGTGGTTTGATACTGGAGAACGCGATATTGCCGCCGTATCAAATATGATCTGACTTCACTGGAACTGGTAGTAGTGACGATTAGCCCGAAACAATCATGCGTTGTTGGCCCGTGGGTATTGGTGGGTATCCACGAAGCGACAAATCGATTCATCTCAGTGTTTTATCGTTATCGACATGCTATGACAACCTCCCATTCTGACAGAGTAACCCTTGTTCACATAATTCAAGATCATAATGCTGCCCACCCGAAACGCCATATGTAGCAACCCAAGTCTATCATCAGCTTCCATTGTTTAGAAGCGCTCCTTCATTCTGGCCGCAACCGTTCGGAGGTTGCCGTACACCTTGCCAGGCGGCTTTCCTAGAATCAGGCTCACAACTGACTCTCGGGCAAGGTGAATGTTTTTGAATCCACCCAGAATGTGAATTTTTGAATCGGCCAGAACGATTCGGGTTCTGCTAGCGTTCTCGATAGCGAACTTCGTTTTTCCGTCCTTTCCGGCGATTCGTCCAATAGCACGGGCCTGGCTGTCGCCGTGCATTGTTCGCACGTCCTTGATCTCAAAGGTCTGGATGTACAGGTCGTCGAGTCGTAGCAGAGCGATAGCATCGTCCACGTCGAAGCCGAGGGTGAAAGCCTTGACGAAATCTTCCCCCTTCTGCAGTGCCCCAGTATCAGTGGTGTGCTTTGATGACCTCAGCTCGACTGTCTTTCGCTTGATGTTCATTCGGCATTGCAGCTTGAGGTGCTCAACCAGAGGAGGGTAGATGGAGGTCCATGATTGTTTTAGAGGTGTCATTCGATGAGGAGGAATAGGGATCTTGCGAGTCTCAACTCGAGTAACGGGATCCTATGAAAAATGTTAGAGTCATGAATGCTCAGTGTGACAGCGCAGGGCAGTCTCACGATGTCTCTAGCGGGCGCAAATCGAGGCCGTCCCTCTTCATCGATAGCCATTCCATTCTCGTTACTCTCCTCTACGGGCACAAGAACATTCGAATCAGAAGGAAGAGCGTCAGGCGCATCTAATAAGAAATCCTCATCGTTTTCTGGGCCAAGGTCAGATAAAGTCTTCACGACGCTCTTTGGCTCAGATTTCTTTTCTTCTTACCTTCAACTGGGAGCGGCACATCGACAGCGGGCGGGGCATCCTCTGCCTTCTTCAAAGCGGTAGGTGCAGACATCTTGAATCAATAAATAACCGAGTGCTGGACGATTTTTTGTTTTAGTTTTGCACCTAGATTCAATAGACGTCTCCTGGCAGATATTCCTTAGTGCTTTGGTCTTTGGTCGCAAAAAAAATCGTCAAATTCAAATTCACATCAAAGTATTGAAGGTCGATTTGGTGGGGGTGTTGAAAATTTGTGTGGCTTATCATAGTTTATCGTAGCTTATCGATTGGCGGCAGGCGCGTCATGGAGTGACTTTCCTGGGCCATGGAAAGTGCAGCTTTCCATAGGTAGTAGTTAGCATTGAGTACATTGACTGTGACGGAATCTGTCGCTCACTAACTCCGGCTTCGACTCCTTCTTCGTAATCTTGTTTCAATCCTTAAACCTTACAACTACAAGCTGATTTTGCTTGTATTTCGCCATATCCACGCTCTCAGTGTCGTATTGTCTTTCAGTCAGGCACCATGATACTGGAATGATGGCTAAGGGTATCCCCTCTTCTCTGATCGGGCGCTGCTTTGGGATCTCCTCCACCTCCTCTCCGGCAACGTCCTCATCGATAACCATACATGCTGTTGCCGAAATAAGTCAGAGATGGTCATTGTTGCCGACACCCCTCTTCCCATCCAACGCTCGATTTAGTCATACGCAACGACAATGGCACATTCTCAATCGATCCGCTGACAATATTGTGCCACTCACGCCAGCCTCTGCATTGCGCCGTGCCCTTCAGCCTCGAAAGATTGTTCCCGAGCGCATAATTCCTCTTTCTACACAGTCTTTATTTCATCAATTATCCCGCCCGTCAAATTTGACATCGAGGTCATGGCAGCAGCAGCGGTTTTACAGTGGCAATGGGAGCGGTAGCAGCAAGGGTGATGGGTCAAAATGCTCTTGTGGCAAGGATATCACAAATATCCCCCCCACAACAGCTAAAACAACAGAAGATCTGAAGAAGGTCAAGGCTTCAGTATTAAACGAAACAACCAGAAATGCCTCCAATCAAGCGACTCAGCTTGGCAAACAAGAACATACAGGGGCAGATTCCGAGCCGGTCTCATATATGTCCTACCTGCACCTGCCGAGGATGCCGCATCGGCCAACTAAAGAGGAACTGCTCGAAGCTGCCAACGGTTTTTGGCAGCGACTCAAGGTTCGTCTAAAGTGGGTGTCGATTAGGAGTATGAGGCCGTGGAATATTGACGAATGGGGTGCTTTTGTTTCCTGGTTTCTTTTCGGTCACCTCGCCTGGATTATTGTTGGAACAACCACCTTCTTCTCTTTGATCATCTTATCGATTAACACTGTTGTTGCCCAAGGTATGACACAGGTGCTTCGCATCAAGTAACTCTTTGCTAACACAAAACAGAAACACTCGCTCAATGGGTAGGTGACTACTTGACACAGTCTGCTGGTGTTACCGTTGTCTTCGAGTCTGCCATCGTTCCCAAATGGCGAGATAATGTTATCTCATTCCGTAATGTGTTCGTCTCCCGACGGCCTGGTCAGGGCAGTGTCTCTTCCGTTAGCAAGGGCTCATCAGATGCTGCCGCTGAGGCTGCCGCTGGTCGCAAAGCAGACTTAGGTGCATCTGAAATCGAGGACGATGGTAACTACACTCAGTTCGATATCACCCTATCAACTGTAAATGTGACGTTGTCATTCTTGAACTGGTGGAATGGCAAGGGCTTGCTCAAGGATGTTGAAATCAAGGGTGTCCGTGGAGTCATTGATCGAACTTCAGTCACCTGGCCAGTTGAAGAGATCGATCCTCTCTCATATCGGCATAAGCACCAACCAGGAGATTTTGAGATCGAAAAGTTCAAGATGGAAGACCTGCTACTCACTGTTCATCAACCAGGTGGATTTCGGCCGTTCTCTATCAGCATTTTTTCTTGCGAGCTGCCACAACTCCGCAAACAATGGCTCTTCTACGACTTCCTCTCGGCTAACCACATGTCAGGGTCTTATGATGGGTCTCTATTCACAATTCACCCTCGACAAGTTCATGGCGTTGTACCAAATGGAAATGGTGACCCAGAAGCTTCAGTTGGTTTTGGAGACCCTAAGGCCTGGAAAAAGTTCAGCCGGCTCCGAATTGATGGGTTGAAGATAGATCATCTTAACCGTGGTGTTGAGGGACCGTTTGGTTGGATTTATGAGGGAAATGTTGATATCGTTTCTGATATCATGTTCCCTGCTGAGTCTGATGAGAGTATCACGAAGGTCATGGCCGACTTTTATGACCAACTCGAAGAAATAGTCGACACAAATAGGCACCGTTTCATGCGCAATATTCAAGAACAAGGTCCTGTTCTTCTTACATCAGGACACCTATCAGACTCGGCTGGCGACATTCACGGCGACAAGCCAACCGACGAATCACAAACGGGCGAGGACGAGCGTCGCTACCTAATCATGGACCTCCGGATATCCATGAACGATGTCAAGGCTGCAGTGCCTCTCTTCACCAAGGACATGTCTTATGTCAACCAGGCACTGGTCCGACCTATTGTGGCTTACATCAACGCCAAGAAGACATATATCCCTATCAACTGTCGTATTGTGAAGCGAGCCGGCGATTTTGAAGGCAGCTGGTCCATCTTTGACTGTGGTCTAATGAACGATATGTCAGCGGAGACATATGATGCATTTGCCAATGATGTCGAAAATCAACAGAGTCGTGTTCGACGGTTCAAGAAGGTTGGTTTCTGGACCCTGTCGCTTGCTGTCCATGCCCTCTTTATGGGTATGGCGGGTAATGTGGTGTGAGCAGTCTCTGGCTGGTCTCTTGATGCTCGAATAAAGTCGCTACCGCTTCTTGGGCATGCGGATCGAACAACGATACATGTGCAGCTTTGTATATTCTATGGGCGTTGCTTGAGAACAATGACAAGTTTAAATGAAAGGCGACGAAGGCGTTCAGGATGGTACTTTTATGGCATGATTAACCGGTATTGGCGTTGGTCGGCTTTTATATATGAACGAAAAAACCTCGTCCATGACTCTACTCTACTCTTTAATGGCTTTTGGGAGTAATATAATGGGCAGGTGGCTGACAAGATACCCTTGCCATAATGGCAATGTTCATCAAATACGAAATAGCATAAGTAGTCACCAGTATATGAATAAACATGATCTATGAGCTAGACAGACCAACTTAATTTGGGCATGTCCATTTAATGCAATGCACAGTACCTTTTACCTTTTGTCTACTAACTTAAGTCGTTACAAATTAAGACAGTAACCAACATGGACCTAGCAAGTCCATGTCAAAGAGATCGTATAAAACAATTTCCATCTACAAAGCCCATGTGTTGAGTATGCTAAGAGCACAAATGATGTTGATGTGAGCCCGTTTCGCCATCATTCCTGTGTATTATCCTTGGCGCCCTCCACTCTTCCGCTCATTAATCACATTTTATGTCTAATGCAATGCTTTTCCTTCTCATGGACCACCCTCGCTCAACCCCCCTTGTCCTATTCAAGCACCCAGAGTGATTCCGTGGCGGAGCCATGAAGACATTGAGAAGTCTTCGTCGATGGCATGCAGGAGGTTCACCATTGAGGGCGAAGGGGTCGACTCTTTGTTGGTCAGTCTTATTAGTCATGCAGGGAAGCATTAAGTAGAAGCGAGAAGCAGTGGGTGGAGGCACTGAGGTTAAATCCCCCTTCTGTGTGTTTTAAAAACTTGCTTCACATAAAGTCATCACTGGATGGAGTCAGCACACTGTTTTTATCGAAGATCAGGCGAATACTCACTCTCCGAAGTCATCGGCATCATCGTAAGTGGTAGTATCCGCGACATCAGCACGACTAGTAACAAGAGATGTCTTTGTCTTAGCAGCCTTTGTCTTCTTGCCGCCCTTGTCAGCAGCCTTCTCTTCTCGCATCTTCTCGTTACCCAGGGCAGTCATGGTGCTGGCAAGCTTCTTGATCTGCTCACTGGGCATCTCCTTGGCAAGAGCTTTGGCGAAGTCCTGAAGAAACAGACTATAGTGCGCGTTCTTAGAGTTGGCCGAGATGATGGGTGTCAGGGTGGTGCGGAGAGTCTCGAACTGAGCCTTGGTCTTGGGCTGAAAGAGGGGCAGCTTGGAGATATCGATGGTCTTGGTGGGGTCGTCGGAATCGACAACGACGGTAGCAGGACGAGATTTGGCACGACCGGCGCTGATTCCAATATCTCCAAACATATCGGCGGCGTGTGCGAGATCGGCTTCCTGCTCGGTGCGTCGGAGTCGTTCACGCTTCTCGGCCTCGGTCTCTTCATATTCTTCCACATTGGCGGCATCAGCTCGCTGCTGGGCACGCTCAGCCTGGTGCTCAGCAATACGCTGGCCCTTGGGTTTCTTAGCCGCAGCAGCAGCGGCGGCGGCCTTCTTCTTAGCCTCGGCAGCCTTTCGCTCCTTCTCGCGCTCGGCCTCAGAGTCGTCGTCGGCATCCCATGAGTCTAGGACCTGTTGGAAGTTGTGTTAGAGATATGAGTTGAAGATGTGTGCAGGTTTCGAAGCAAAGGCTTACATCGCCATCATCCTCTTCGTCGTCAAACTTGCGGCGAGAAGCGGCGGCAGCACCACCAACAGCAGGAGAGTCGGATGAGCTGCTGTCGTCGCTATCCTCATCGTCTATGTATGCGCTTGTTAGCAAAGATTCCCTTTCATGATGCTACTCGTCAGGCAGGCATCGAGCCGAGCAACCCCGCAATAGTTTGTATCAAGATAAGACGTCACGAAGACCTGAGCAAGGGATCTAGTATTTTTGATTTGGAAGTTGTTACGTACCCCACTTCTTAGGAGGCATGATGTCGGTTTCTGACTGCACAGTACGGGAGTGTGTTTGGTGGTTGATAGAGTTGAGGTTACAGTTGAGTTTTGGGGCGTGCGGATGTGTTAAGGGGAGGTTTTGTGTGAGTTGTGCGAGTGTGTGGGTGGGTGTTTGATCTTGCGGTACAAAACGGGTCGAGGATGGATCTCGAAAACAAGGAAACAAAGAGATCAAGAAGAAGGACGCGAACTGAGAAAGGCCACTTCGATTCGAGTTCAACTACCAAGCAAGTGTTGTATGTTTATTTAGTAGGTACTGCCACTAATATAGTACCCTAAGGAAACCTTCAACTTGATGTCCAAGTATCAGACGAATGGAAATTTTCTCGTCAGGCACAAAGCCTTCACTTCTAATAAGACCCAACCAGGATTCCAAGTGGGATGGAGGGGTAGTCGATCTGAAGGAGGGGTAATTTTTTCTAACAAACTTAGCAGAAATTTCGGTCGAATTTTTTTGGTGCATTTTTCCGCTCCTAAAAGTTGACGTCAGTCACCATACATCGGCTATCAAGAAATAACCGCCGTAGTATAGGTTGCTGTGTGCTTTCATCCTCTGAGCTTATGCTCCATCATTACGGCGTCAATTTGTCTTTCGTGTTGATATGTTCTCTTTGCCTCCATTACACTCTTCATCAGTGAGGCTACAATGTCGAAGTCGTCGGAATATTTCAGGAATAAGGTCGTATGCTAGTCATGACTCATGTATCCATAGTTTGGTATATCAGTAAGGCTTGGCCCAGACATTTTCTCTCATTAATCACTGGAGATTGTCAATGTGTCAGTGTCTTGGCGTCCCTATTTCCGACGACACCTACCCGATACCACAGATAAGTGCGAATTCGGTGTAGGTCTGTCTAAGTAACAAGGCATCAACCGTAGTCTAATTCGTGTCATGCATGTTCAGATATTCTAATAGATGATTTTCTTATTCCTATACCACTGGAGATGTTGTGCACCATGTCACGGTAACCATATCAAGCTTGTGATTGTCCATGTCCTTCAAAGCTTGGTATGAATTGATTCATCAGTTGTTTATATCAGGCGATTGTAATCGCTGCACATAATGAAGATGATTCTTTCCTCTTGCTAGGGGAGAGACGGCTTCGTCGTCAAAGCTGAACTCTTGGCTTACTGCCATGGGATCATGAGGTGTCGATGTAAGTCAAATATTTCCAGCATTTCCGACTACCAGGATAAACACGAGCAGATGACCATCACCACCAACAGATTCACCCAATAGCTAACCATTAACATTCCGAAAAGATCCCTCCGTGTGTTTGCAAGGCCAAGGGATAATGTTTGCTATAGAGTTCTCAATATCGAGAAATCCCGATATCAGCTGAAATTATCCGCATCGACTCGGTGATAAAAAATCCCCTTACTCAAGTGAGCAAGTTTTTGACAACTGTTGAAATAATAGGACCGTCTACAGCACGTGCCATCAGCCTCTACGCTGATGTCAGGCCGTGAATAATTCCTTAGCCAAATTACTGATTTCCGCCCTGAGTGTAAACATCCGAGTCTTCCCGATGAACCTCACTCACGTGGCAGCGTAACTTTTGAGCCGCAACCACTTTGCTCTGTTCCCGATTTAGGTATTTGGGAACGCCTTCCTAGCGCTCTCGTTGCTTGACCCGATTTGCTTGGGCCACTGCGGACCGTCATAACTGACAAACACCGCTCGTCTGTACGGCCTGGCTGGGTTAGAGGTAAACAATTGGGCCCAGTTTTATGCTAGTGAGCGGCGTGTGCGGCACACCGTGACCGCCGCTCACCTTGAGCACTTCTCCCGGTCTGTCTTCGTGAGCGCTGTCCTCGTAAACGTCTCCGGACAGCGATTTTCCAGCCGAATTGGTACGGTGCTTAGGAATCTTACTCATCCAAAGGCAGTTTGCTCACTGTGGATTGGACCCGAGGGCGTATGGATGGGAATGGCGTCTGACATGCAGACACACCTCTGTAGACTTATCTCTGAAGGATATATAAAGGTCTAGCTGGACCACCTCAGGCAGAAAACCTTATATCATACCTTTTGTATCAAGCAATCATCTTTACCATTGAAAATACCAAGCACATATCTGCTGCACGTACTTGCACCCCAGGCATCAAGAGTCTTGATCATCCCTATGTTGTCAAATCAGCTTCTGCACAGCCAAGCTCCAAGGCAGGCCGCCAAGGCGGCAGCTCTTGGCCTTGTTCGAACTGTCTCTTCCACCTCATCTCTCGCAGGAACCCCAGTCGCCGTTCGAGTTGGTTACGCTGCTTCTCAGCAATATCGACTCTTCTCATCTACACCCACAAACCAGCTTCGTGACTTCTTCCCTGTAAAGGAAACGGCACATATCCAGACAACCAAGCCAGCATGGCCACACGAAGGCTATACATATGATGAGATGCTGGCTGTTGAGCCCGCTCATCGACCCCCTAAGACCGTTGGTGATTATACAGCCTGGAAGATTGTCCGCTTTGCCAGGTACTGCATGGATAAAGCCACAGGCATGGACCGTGAGCAGAAGTCCGACAAGACGAAACCAACTACCGCGATTGCGGCTCAGAAACCACTCACCGAGGCTCAATGGGTAAGCACATATCCAATGCGTGTAATGGATCATAGGAACATGGGCTAACATGGAAAAGCTGATCCGATTCATCTTCCTTGAAAGCGTTGCTGGAGTCCCTGGCATGGTCGGAGGCATGCTGCGACATCTTGGTAGTCTTCGACGCATGAAACGAGACAACGGCTGGATTGAAACACTCCTCGAGGAGAGTTACAACGAGCGAATGCATCTTTTGACTTTCATGAAAATGTGTGAGCCTGGCTGGTTCATGAAGATGATGATCATCGGTGCTCAGGGAGTCTTCTTCAACAGTCTGTTCGTCTCGTATCTCGTCTCGCCCAAGATTGTCCACCGATTTGTCGGATACCTTGAGGAGGAGGCTGTTCACACCTATACTCGTTGTATCAAGGAGATTGAAGACGGCAACTTGCCCAAATGGAGTGATCCCAAGTTCCAGATCCCCGAACTTGCTATCCAGGTGAGTCGTCTTTCCAACGCGCTAAGATAATACATATATCTAACAAGAATGTCACTTTAGTACTGGAAGATGCCAGAAGAGAACCGTACGATGAAGGATTTGATCCTTTACATCAGAGCCGATGAGGCGACACATCGAGGAGTGAACCACACACTCGGTAACCTCAACCAGACCGATGACCCGAACCCCTTCGTCAGCGAGTACAAGGATCGTGAGCCACCTAAGCCTGCGCTGAAGCCCACTGGCTATGATCGAGTCGAAGTTATCTAAACATGATGGGCACATAATGACAACACCCACTGACACTGGATGGAGACCCCTCGCTATATGACGCGAGCCTGTACGAAATTTTTTTCCATTTGTTTGAAAGACGGAGAGAGGAATTTTCAATATTGTTGTTTCTGATTATTTACATATGATACCACTGGGAAATGGCATTTCAAGGCCCCAAGAAGGAGTTCGTTTTCGTTTTTCTCAAACATATTGGCATCCAATGGCGGCGCTTGGGGGCATATAATCCCTACTCTCGATAGACTCAAGGAATATGAAAAATAGATGATTGATGGAACCATATTCCAGTGGTAATACATTTAGATTCCTACAAACAAACAAACAAACAAACAAACTGCAAGTAGGTGTGAATATAAAAAGATGGACAAGGATAAGCTTGAAAGACCGCACCACCGAGACCCTCCGAGAGAGTGCTACTAAGTCACGGAAGGTATAGAGACAATAATTACTTCGCATACCTGGTGATGCGTAAAATTACTGTTAAGAATATCCGCGTTGCTTTCAACATGTTTTCGCCTCAATTTCACATCTCGAGGCACCCTGCCTATTCAGGGAAAGTGGAAACTGGCTGTTGTTAGTTTAGGTTAGTCAATAATAAGCTTCTTTTTCTCCCGTCCAGACTGTGTCACCAAAAACCCCGAAATCTGCCTTGCAAGGATCCTCAAACATAAAGGAACAATCGGCTGTCACCGAGGGAAATAGGGGTAGGGTGATAAGCCGAAACTGATGTCACGGCTGTATCAATGCTTAGGTTGTCACGCAAGTCATATCTGTGGCTCTGACACAAGGAAAAAGAACACAGCCTTGGATTGTGGGGTTGGATCGTGGGCCGCGTATAACAGCTGGGGCGGTGTAAGTGAGATGGATATACGTACTATGCTATGGTATAAACGAGTGTTTTGGATCATGTTTGCGTGAATAAATCGTGGTGCGAAACATCATGGCAAGCCAGATGGTCTTAGACTCTTCCCTACTGAGTTACGTTGTCAATATGAAGATGCCAGCTACTTGGTCAGCCACCTTTAAGTCTTGTTTGGCCGTTTTCTGTCCAGGAACTCAGATTAGCGCTAGAAGCATCACATCTTCCAGAGGCAGTGCAGAGCGTGCATGTTGATAATGATTCGGGGATAAGTTAGACAATGATGATCTATTAATAAAACCTCTGACAATTGTGCTACGTGCTTGTCACGGCTAGCATAACAACTAGACTGTTTGTACTCAGTAGACCACGAAAGATGAATATTTTTGCTGTATAATTCTAAGCACGCGCCAGCCACCGAGAGGAATGGAGGGTATTTTCCTGCTATTTAATATTGCTGACACTCTATGATGTCATGCTAGCTCCTTGTTAAATAAGTGATGAATAATATAGCGAATGATATCAAGTAAAATAGGGCTGAAATGTGATTCAAGCTGTTCCTTTGCAGTTACGGCATAAGCAACTGAAACCTGCATATATAACATAATGCGACAGATAACAAGTGGGGAGTTGAACAACTTCATCTTTCAACCCTGGTTTAGGGCTATGCTGATTTGATAACAGGCGCGCTCCGGAGATTGATGACGAGACAGAACAGAACAGAGGAACAAGACTCTCGACAAGATTCACTAAATCCGGCGGTTTCCTGTCTAGCGAAAACTCTAATGACAGGGTCGCCATTAATGGACTAACCTTGTGGTGATCAAGTGAGAGGTTTGTGGCTATGTAAGTGCTGAGCTCATATTGAACAACGCGAATATTACGTGTTTGTAGTAGTGAAGCATAGTCATGACAAAGCAAAGAGCGCTGGAATCACCCCGTCTTGGATGCTGCTTTCCACATGCAAAAGGGCCGCTACTTGACGTGGTATGTTAGATGTTGAGATAGTGCTGATGCTCATTTACCGAGAGCCACCAATCCCAAATGAGCGGGATACAATATCGCACATGGACAGCGGGTCTAATCCTTGATACTGAGCGCATTGATTCAAAGGGTGTCCAGGTTGATAGATGAATCAGTAATGAACAGATGGACGGGAATATAATCGCATCACAGTGGAATTTGTGGGACAAGAAGCCAGAGCTACTGAAGCCGCATACTTGATTCACGTTATCTAAGAAGCTGCATTGTGTTCATTTACCTCTCATCTCTATAATACAACACCATTAATACCCATCCCCATGTTGATTTAGCGATATCACGATTTGCACCAAGCTGGAGAGCCATTCCGCCTCGCTTCCAACAGATCAAACGATCCTGAACACTGTTAAAATTAGCAAACCTCGGTACTTGACTACTCGCAAAGCCATCGTACCTTACCTTAGGTACCCTACTTTAGCTTGAGGTCCCCATTCGTTCAACGTGTCTCTGCACAGCCTCCGCACTATTCTGGCCCTACCTAAACCTACGGCAATACATTTCCTACCTTATGGAGGGGATCTTGTGCGTTTAGACGCCTGTACAGTCGATCTACCCCGTTTCATTCTGTGTGGTTGGGCTTCCATTGGAATTCTGGATGAAAAGGACCAGCCACAGAGAGATTAGAGAGCCCCCAGACAGACACATCACACCCTTCCCTTAAGGTACCTACCTCCCTTGAAACCCTTACTCCAGTACGTACGTACAGTAGGTAGTACCAACGGGGAACGGACCAACGGTAACCGCCCAGCTTTCTCTACCTTATCCTCTCATCCCGCTCTCCAGAGAAGCTCCCCAGACACTGACCGACCTACCTTAATTTTACCGCCTTGATCTCGTCGCTTTCGCTTGCATTTATTTGCGCTGTTGCGTTGTGCGACAGATTACAGTACAATAATACCCGCCGCACCGCATCCCACCGCAACCCCAAGCAACTCATCTCCACCATCATCTGCATCCGCATCCCAACACAGCACAACATTATTACAACAACGTCAACCATCATCGTTATAGGCAAAACAAGTCGCATCCATCTACTTCAAACTATACCCCGATCCGCTTCAGCTGCGCGCTTCGCAACCCCTTCCACGCGTCGGCCGTCGTGATAGGATAGTCCCCCGCCCATTGCATCACCCTGTGAGCGCACAGCCCCCGGCATCGCCACGGTGCCTGAAGGCTGACTCCAAAGTCTGCCTCGTCTACAGTACAGTACAGTACAGTACTTCGTCTGCTTCTAAACTCGGCAACATCATGGATCAACAAGCTCAACGAGGCCGGTCGCCTTCGGCTGGTCATCAACAGCCTCATATAAACCATTCTCACTCCCCGTCGCCGACGCCCTACCAGTCTAACGATCCATCCGTCGGCCTTGGTCTCACTCTTGATCAGTCCGCTCAACAGTCCTACGACGCCTTCAATAATTCGGGATTTTTAAGCCCTCAGCAGTCGCCTTCTTTTCTCCCTCCTGCGCATCAGCAGCAGCAGCAGCAGCAACAACAACAACAACAGAACAACTCTTTTGGCCAAGCCAACCTGTCCGACCCCGCTATTCTCGACCCCAATAACACCGCTTCATTTGGCCAGCAGCCTACCAGCTCCGACACTTCGCTGCCGTTTAATAACCAGCCTCAGGCAGCGTACCTGTCACCTAACCTCAACGATAACGACTTCTCTCTCTTTCCGAATACTAGTGGTCCGGGGGACCAGTTCAACGCCCCCTTGTTTGACCAGTCTACGCTCAACCCTAACGACATGAATACCATGGCGCAAGGGCATCACTCGCCTACCCCTCCTCACCTATTCCAGCACGATGCTCACCAACCTGGTTCCGCTCATCAGTCGCCCGCCTTTAACCAGCACCAGTTCTCTTCCCCGCCAAGCCATTCGCGACATACTTCACTGGGCCCTGCAGACGCTCTGCTCCCGAATCAAATAGCTGATTGGAACCAGCCTCAATTCCAGGGCCACCGTCGCACACCATCTGAGTACTCGGACGTCTCGTCGGTTGCTCCATCGCCCAATCTCGTTAGCGCTGAGTCTTTTGAAACCGATATTGGCGGGCATTCACCTGCCCATCGCCCTTCCGATGGCAGTCTATACCAGGAAGTGTTGAGCATGGGTAACTTTAGTCTCTCTGACCCTCAGGTCGGTGGAAGTCCTGGACACCAGGGCCGTAGTCCTTCTCATAGTCCTGCGATCAGCCCCCGCATTGTTCCTCAGCAGATGCCCGACTTGAACCAGTTAAATCAAAATAGCTTTGGTTTGGCAGCTCCTCACAACCCATATGGAGTTCCTTCTACCTACCCTGACGTCTCAGCGCCCATGGAGGCTTTCCCTAGCCTCCAGCCTTCGGGCGCCGACTTGTCGTCAATGGCCCCTCCTGCGATCAATATCGATTTTGCACCTACAAATGCCAAGCAAGGTGCTTTTGATACTCCCAAATCTCGTATGGACCAGGACTCCTTGACCCCACCAGACAGAGGTATGTTGAATTGAAATTGTGTTTGTAGAAATCCTCCTGACATCTTCCAGGCCGCCCTCGATCCCGCCCTCGTGCGGTAACAGACCCTTTCCACCCTGGTGGCGGTTTGCTAGGCCGCCAGGGCAATGTCAGCATCCTCTCACCCTCCCTCGGTGCCGACTTGGCAACGCGGGCAGACTCCAGATCTTTGTCCCCTCTGGATAGACAAGCGGGCACTTCACCTTCCAGGAGAAGACAGTCCACGTCGGCGGTTCCCAACAATGTTATCGCTCTGCGACTGGCAGATCCCGAGTACCAGAACAACCAGGATAGTGGCGCTGCCAAGCGTGTTCAGAAGCACCCTGCTACCTTCCAATGTACATTGTGTCCCAAGCGATTCACTCGTGCTTATAACTTGCGATCACATTTGAGAACTCACACGGATGAGCGTCCGTTTGTGTGCACTGTGTGTGGAAAGGCCTTTGCTAGACAACATGATCGCAAGCGACACGAGAGTCTTCACTCGGGCGAGAAGAAATTTGTATGTAAGGGTGATCTCAAGGTTGGAGGTCAATGGGGCTGTGGTAGAAGATTTGCTCGTGCCGATGCTCTTGGGCGTCATTTCCGATCGGAGGCTGGCCGTATCTGCATCAAGCCTTTGCTAGATGAGGAAATGATGGAGCGACAAAGACTCTGGCAAGAACAACACATGCAACATAACATGGCACAAAGCATGGCTGCTGCATCCAATATGCCAATGGATGGCCCTGTCTACCCTATGGATCCTTCAGGCAACCCTATGCTCCCGGCGGCTCTTTTGGCCCAGTATCCAGCCTTGGCTCAGTTGAATTGGTCAACACCTGATGTGAATGCCAATATGGACGATGAAGTCAGTGGTCGTTCATCGTTTGATGCCAGTGACTACGACGAAAACGAAGATGGCGGATATGTAAGTGGCCCTGGTACAGGGTTTGGCGAGGGTGGCATGGGTCAGGGCTTTGGAGAAATGGGATACGCCAGTGATTTCGGAGGGCGATAGTAGGGTGTCTATCCTCATCAAGAGATGCATGTCCTGTTGACGCGATCAATGCCTTTGCCTCCTTTGTTCCATACACCTCACGACGATTTTTTTTCCCCCCGTTAGCAGCGTTCTTTTCCCCCGTCTCCCTACTTTTCTCAGTTGTCGAGGGAAGTTGATTTTTTATCAACATTATGATGTCACTTGGGCGCCATTAGACGGCGTGTGGTTACTATATCACTATGGTTATACAATTGGTCAGTGTGATTTCTTTCTTTTGGGGTGTGTTTGGGTATAGACGGTACGTGCGCATAGATACCAAACTTAGTCTGTTTTCTTACTTTGATGAAATGCGTCTCTTTCTGTGCTAATGTTTTTCATTCTCGAATTAGGCGATGTAACTAACCTTGCTTTTACGCCGGCTGTGCTTTCCCATCATTTCTGTATCTGAATGGAATGGGTGTCTGGGCGCCAGCACAAGCTACCATGCAATGCCCCAAAATATATCTTCAAAACGTAATTAGTAATTGACAATATCTATGTTGACACCATGGCATATACTAACGTATAGATTTCCCCATTGCCTAACTGATTCATAGTCATTGATCAGTCCTAACTTATGAAAGCTCCTCTCTTTGGATATCTCTTTAGTGACTAGGGGCGGAGCTTATAAACGACTCCGAACCCAAAAACAACAATACAAACGCCTTGCCGGAACCTCCGTAACCCCTTTCCTTCTTTCTCGCCATTTAAGCCTAGCCAGGCTTTCACGATCACTCTATATGCTGAAATCATGATTGAGGTTAACCCTCGTTATAGAGGATTAATGCATGGGAGACGTCCCGATGTATTCCTTGAATATTGTCGCCATAAAATTTTCACAAATTTCACGGTGGACTGCGACACATGATTCGGCGATAAAGGGCATCAAGAGCGAATTGCACTCGAGGAGAACCTGCTCATGAAGCTCATATTCGTCCCCTTCAGCTGTCGCCGTGCTGCCCGACGCCGTGCTATCTGACCCTGCAGGAGATATTGGACCCGAAGGCGATCGATCGTGATGTAGCTGGCGCACCGTCCACTGGGCCCGGACAACGACACCCACGGGGGCTTTGGCCCGAGAGCGAAGGCCATCAGGGATAATTTGAAAGACAGCTTTGTAAGAGATAGTTTTGCCCAGACCAGGAGCGAGGGTGACGAGTTCTTGTAACTGAAAAGCACGAAAAGAGTCGTCAAATGGTCCAAAGAAGGGGTCATCGGCAGTGTCTGCCGGATCGGTTTCGACTTCTTCCAAGCTTGTCACTGTCCGGTGATGAGCGACAAATGGGTCAACGGCCTGAAGGGCTGCTACCACAGCGCTAGGAGGGAGAGTGCCCGGTATGGGAACGGAGATAGTGAGGAGTTGTGTTGAGCGCATTTTATATGAGAATGGGACGGGCTGGCGGTACAGAGAGGTGCTGAATTCTCTGGAATGGGTATAGTTGAAGGCGTAAGGGGGTGCAGATTAGCTGAATGTGGTTGTCTCGTTAGACGAAGCTTGGCCAACACTGGAGACTAGAGTCTGAAGATATTGGCAATGGCGAAAGTAACGATGTTGAGATATTTATCTTGATGAGACATCCAAAGGCGCACATGATGATTGTCAATGGCAATTGGCGATTAACATTCCATTCGCAAGAGTTGGAGAGCAAGCCAAGACTGATGGAAATGACAGCGGCAAAAGAAGAGAGAAACACAATGGAAGAGTATTCTTCGCAACGGCTCGATCACCTTCCCCACTGCAGCATGGAAGATGAGGATGTGTTAGTCGAACAGGACTCTGATATTAAGAAGAACAAAAAATTTCCCGAGAAGAGGAAACGGACAATTAATCAAACTGCGCGCCTCGCGGGAAGTGCTTCAATATCGTCTTCGGACTCTTTGTTCACATGAATCGGAGATTCAATCCGACGACAAGCGGAGCAGAGCGGATATGCTAGGTATGCCTTGCACTGCGCTTCCATGCACCACAAGACGAGTCATGGGAGTTGAGAAGCGAATAGGCGCCCGCGCGTATCGGAATAAGAGCAGCCAGCACAGAGTCTCACAGCCCTTGCACCTCACTCTCTTGTCTTCTTTTTCTTGAGTGCACGCGAGCGGGAGTGGGAGAATTGGGGAAAGAGGACGGGGTGATATTGTGTTGCGTTCGAGTTGAGTTGAGGCTAAACCAAATGGTGGCTGAAGGGATAAAAATATACTGTACCTGCACCGTATAGTAAGTAGTACTTAAGGCGGGGACATATGGTGGCTGAGGAGGGGCCTTGTTACAGTGAGATGTAGAGAATTGAGAGAAACAGGAGAGCTAGGTATCTTGGTGAAGATGAATGATATGAAATGGAAATTTAGCGCGAAGTTGCTATCTCCCGAGCATCCCATCGGATGGTAGACAACTGCCGCTTTGACAGAGTTTTGACCTAGGTATTGTGTGATATCTCCAGACCCTCGAGGAAATGTCTAATTAATTACTGTAATTAACCAAGTTAAGGTTGGGGCATCCACACCCACCTCGGCATCTCAATCGACATTTCTACAGTATTTGGAATATCTCACCTACACAACTTGCTCTCCAGGAGCTATACTGAGGTGCTTGCTCGGCTGCTTTGCTTCAGTGATCCATCACCCACCTGCCAGAATAAGAGAGCCTCCCCCGAAGAGGAGGAGGCTAGACGAACTGATGAGCAACGCCATATCCTTAAACTGAATGGGCGAGGCCCAAGATCAGATGCTGTGTTGTGTTGCAGCCAATTCCCGAAGCACGGACGATATCTGTCTTGGCGGAGACAACGAACCATAATGGATCTCGCCCTGACAATCATTTGGTCCAGAAAATCATGTGCTTCAGTCTAGACCGAGAGAGTTGACGGCCGGTATCAATTCTTCATTCCGAGGCCGAACCGATATGCCACTCACGGCCCGATCCGGTAGTTGGCCGACCTTAGGAATACAGTATCTCCCGCAATTAAGGAGTGAAGAACTTTTCAACATTGTTTACTATATCATACGAAGAGTCCGGATGCGTTACTCACAGCCTTCAGTTTCTTTGTGCCAGTCGGCTCCGGAGCAGATCTAACCGAGTTGCATGAGTTTTCGGGTCAAGACGAGACGGGAGACAGATGGGACTGCGGCCCGTCTTGCAGGTCAGGTCTAAGAATAAACTCACATCGCCGGCAGTGGTGGACAAGGCTAAGCTTGTGACTGTGAGCGCAGTAAGCGAAGTCTAAGACAACTTCCTGGGTTGGGTTAGATTAGGTCAACTTAGATGCAGAGCCTATCTCGGCTCGGGTGACTTGCCTGCAGCTATGGTAGTCAGGAACCGAGTATGCGTTCTATGAATATCATCATACTCACATACGGTAGCATCGCCTTTTGCCGCACATGATAGAGTCCAGATATGGATGGCAACTCGTGGCCCAGTCGCTAAAATTCCAGCTTATCCTTGCCCCAGTCTTTGGCAGAGATTTAGACCCGTCAACTTGGGCAGAACCATCAAGGCAATAAATACGGGTTTCCACGGTCTGGCACTCCTTTCTCCTAATTCCTATCCCCTTCATATTCCAAGTTCTGTCAGTTTGTTTTTCTGTTGACAATGGCGGCTGTTCTTAGGTCTGACCGCCTTGGAGATGTTGGGCTGGATGTGCAAGCAATTCTTCCTATTTCGCTGCTTTTATGCGGAGACATCCATCCATCTGAACCGAGAAGTTAACATGTGGTGTGAAAGCGGCCCCGTCAGTTTAATGACCCACGTCTACGTTAATTGTCCACGTCCAAGATGGCCACGTCGCTGTCGTCGTCGATCCTGGTTCATATGGGCCAGGCGGCATTGAATCTGCGGGCTTTTTGAACGAGGTTTCGGCGCATGGCACGGTGTATGGACGGGAGCTGGAGGCGGTGAAGGGTTGGCGATGCCTATTTGAGACAAGTTCTGGCCTGGAATGATGCACACAGCTAAGGTCTTGCAGCAACCGCAGGGACTTGGAGGGGCATCTGCAGCAAACTTGTGGTGCTTTCACTGCTTTGTGGATTCGTGGAGCAGTCCCAAGCCATCAACCTGCGGGTAGTTCCCTATCGCTTCTGCATGTGCCAAAAGACCCCAGTCTTGGGATGTGAGTGTGATGTGGTAAATATCCCCCCCAGAACGTCGTAGAAAATACCTCAACAGCAGGCATGTGAGCCACTATTGAACTTTGTACTAGGTACAGTGACTATGTGCGTTCCGTTGCAAAGGTTAACTCGTGCGCGTCTACTCAACCCCTAGGACCCTTCCTACCCGCTCCCCCAATTGCTGTTAGTGCATATTGAGAGCAGCCGGGTGATCTTTTTAATGTGAGAGGTTGTCGTTATGGAAACCAGATGTCACGGCAAGCCCCACAAATACTGTCCGAGGCTGAGGGAAATGGAAGACGGAGACAAGACGCGGGGAATGGGAAGCCGATAGCCCTGAGCTTTGCCTTACCTTACCCTTTCGTATGTCGGGAGTAAGTCGCATGCACTATGCACTTCATGTGTTGGCCCCATTCTTCATTCTCAAGAAGGCATGCATGCATGTAAAGGGAACCCAGGTTGTTCTAGTGAGACATATCGTGTGCCCTTCGGGTGGCGCGAAATGGCACACTTGTCTCAGAGTGAATGTCAGTGTTGTGTATTGACCCGCCGTACAACAACGAAACCCGCGTGATGTCACGGAGATCGAATGACAAGACCATCGCCTGTTGGGTTTTCATGTTGCACGATCCGTGAGCCCGGCTCATGAGTCAACCACTTTTCCTACTGGACCTGCCCTTCTTGTTGGGGCAGCAAGCCAAATAATGTACAGTTTTTAGTGGGAGATTATCGCTGGTTGAGAGATGGAAGACAGACCCTAGCCGCGAGAAGCATCCAATCCAGTATTGGGCGCGCATATGAACAGTACTGGAAAGGCGGTTTCAGGCATTGCGACCCTTCTTTTTCAGAATTTTTGACCTTCTAATTAGTGGAATGCACATGTGAGATTCGGATGGCTGGGTCAACGAGAAACTGGCAGGTCATTGGGCCTCACCAACATGATACCTCGAGGATCTGACCCAACCACGCGCTGTGCTGCAGCCTGACCTTGCAGACCTGCATCAGAATCAACGGGCTCATGCGTGGTTGGTTGACCTAGATCGAGTGGATCGTACGTGCATGTCCAATAACACGACATATGAAGTTATTCTGTTGATGAATGAGGAGTTGACGTCGTTGACCTGGGAAGAAAAATGACTGGAAGAGAGTCGAGGCTTGAAGAGATTTTTCTCTCAAGCGGTATGGATTCTCAAGGGAACAGTGAGTGGGTGTGTAGGCCTTTGAGAGGAGGGCAGAGTTTGGTATAGATTGGGTCTGGTGATTGTGATAGTGATGTGCGGCCAACATTGGCTGGTATGAGAGGCATTTGGGAAATTGATGGAACAAGCATTGGAGGATACCTAGGTACCCAGTATCTTTGACTTAAACGCCTCGTAAGTAATGTGGTCAATACATATTTAGATAGGTACTCAACTGTGCGAGCTGAGAAGAACTGGGATCTCGACAACGCTACGTACTAAGATTTTTATTCTTGAAATCCTTCTAGATCCCGCGTCTTTGTCTGGTGGTGCGTACAGTAAAAAAGAAGGGCACGTCCCCCTGCTTTTAAGCACCTACGTAGTACAGTACTAACTTAATGTCTCTCGCTGTCGTTGTCGCATTGGATTCCTTGTCCTGTTCCCGCGTTTGCCCGCCTTTTTTGCCTGGCTGCATATCGACATTGGACGCTGAACCCTGTCGATTCCATTGATTCTGCCCATTAAACAGTCGCCTTGAGAAGCACAACATAAGAAATTCGCCTGCCGACGATCTGAACAACGAAAACTGGCGTCATTGGCTCCCAGCTCAACCATTTGTCTTGGCCTGAAGCGCAAAAGGTATGGAACCTACCTATTACCGACACGACCTTCCGTTCTTCCTTCCTTCCCTTGCTTTGCTTCGCCATGCACATGTCCTGCAAACCATTTGCTCCTCATCACCGTGATATCCCCCCCTCCTTCCCCCCCTTTACATCGAATCTCTTCTGTACCTATCTGAGAGAATTTTTTACCTTGCTTGGAGTGGCTGAGGGTTGCTCTTTTTTATTTTATTTTAGTTGAAGCTCATTTATTTACGCAGCGTGCAACCAAAGACTCCGACAAGTCTCCAACAGACTAGGCGGCGACGATCTGAGGACTGGGGTGGTTGGTGAGAAAGTATCAGTCGCCCAGGGTTTGTTTAATCGATTACCCCAGGAGTTATCCTCTACGCTCCTTTGACCTTACAACGCCTCAATTCTTCGTCTTTTCAACGTAACGACCTCTTTTTTCTCTTACTAGCGCGTCATTACATTACCAGTTCCTCAACTCCGACAGCACCTCCGACTACATCGCATTCGATAGTTTTGAACCGAACAACAAGACCCCTCAACTTCCACGCTCGAACATTGCCCGATTACGACTTACACGACGATATCCCCCACGAAACTACGAAATCATTTTGGTGCCAAACCTCAGCTTCACGACTGTCCGTTATTTTGGCGCGCTGGCTCACTTGTCGATACCTCGTCGCCTTCCTTCCTCACTTCTACTCACAGCTTCCATGTGTGTGACGTCGCTCCGTCCTCGCACGAGCTCCATTCTTCACTATGGCCGCGGTCGATGTTCTGGTATTCACGGACAGTGGGACAAGAAGCACACATGGCTTGTCAACACCCAGGTGCCCGTCAATTGCGCCGGCTGAGTACTCACTGCAACGCCGACTGAGTCTTATTGCCCATGCTTGGGTTGTGCAAAAATTACATAAAAATGTACGTTCGTCTATTTGCTGGCCAGCCTGTGTAGTTGCAATTTACATATTGTTGCTTTTTTACTTTGTTTATGTTTCCCAGCAAAAGCTTAGCCGACTTAAATGGGTGGCGCTCAACGGCCAACCCCTCGATCGGCGGCCCGAACTCCTGAGGGGAACCCACCGCCACCCATTCCTACCTGTCATGCGATCTTCCGGAATTGGAACACATTGGAAGTCTGTCTTGTCTAACGTCATTCAACTTGTTTAGATTTCTTCTTCACCATCACATCGCAAAGTGGCCGATAGGCCGCTAATCATACCAGATCACTGTCCACGATGGTATCGTCGCCTCCCCAAATCTTGCGACCCCTCTGATCATACCGACACCACAATGCCCCTGAATGGCCGTTACGCCCACATGCGAACCCCAGCATGGCTCAATCCATCCCCCCAACCCCCATTAGATGCCCAGAGAGAGCGCCGCCGACCGAATGATGCCATCCTTAACGACCCAAATTCCGACGTCCTCATCGACTTCAATTCCAATGACGGCTTCTACGAAGCGGCAAAGAAGAAGAAGACAAAAGCACCTTCTGCTCCTCCGCCGCCACCGCAACCCCCTGCGGCTCCACCAGCAGATGACGGCCAAAAGGATGATAATGCTGGAGGTGATGGAGGAGCCAGCGGAGGTGATGCTGCCGGCGGCGCCGGCGATGGAAATGGCGGTGGCAACGGTAACCCGCCGCCGAAACCCCCCACAACTTTCGAAAACATCAATCTTGGAGATAGTAAATTGGATCGTGGCCTGAGTCCCCTTGAAAGCAAGGCCAGCTCATGGGGAGCGAAATTGGGCTTTGGTGGTGGTGGATGGAGCTGGGGTGGAGGAGGGAAAAGCGAAACGGCACCAGCACCAGTTCCAGAACCTGCACCGCCGCCACCGCCACCAGCAACGAAAGCCGAAGAAAACCCCTGGGATAAGCCGAAAGACAAAATAGGTGGAATAGAAGAAGATGATGGTTGGGGTTTCGGTACTAAGAAGGAGAAGAAACAGGCATCTACCCTTTGGGGCGCCGAACCCGACGAGGAGCCAAAAGATGGTGATCCTTGGGGTTGGAGTGGTCAAAAGAAGAAGGGCAAGGCCGGGGGCATCCTGGAAGAACTTGCCCTCGACCCCGAGCCTGTACCTCCCAACGGGAAGAAGGATATTTGGGATACTTGGGGAATATCCAAAAAAGATCGGGCGAAGAAGAAGGGGATCATGGAGGAAGTGGCATTAGCAGCTGCGCCAGATCCCCCTTCAATGGAAGACCAGTGGGGTGGTTGGTCTGGCAAAAAGGAACACACACAAAGCTCGCTTTGGGGAGCTCAAGATTCAATACCAGCACCAGCCCCTGACCCGCCCTCGTTTGAAGACAAGGATGGTGACGATTTTTGGAGTACTTTTGGCACAGGAAAGGCAAAACCCCCCATAGAGGAAGCAAATGGATGGGGCTCATGGGGTGCAGGAAAGACAGGTGAGGATGAAACAAGTGAGTCAAATTTCTTTAAAGCTCATCAAGTCCCAGAGCCGCCCAAGACACAAGACGACGGTTGGGATCTATGGGGAACAGGTAAGAAGAAGAAGAAAGCTGGCGACTTGATTCAAATAGAGGATGATATTCCTCCTCCCGCCCCCGATCCCGTCGAGGCTGTTGGCACCGACGACTTCCTCGATTCTTGGGGTTTTGGCAAGAAGCCCAAGAAACCGGCCGCCAGCCCGTTCGATTTCAAAACTTCGGGCGTCGATGATCCTAACGATGCTTTTTGGGGCTCAATAGACAACAAGAAGCCCAACGCGCAGGATTTCCTAATCGATTATACTGGTGAGCCAACTCATGACGATATGGAGGGAGGATTGGAAAGCAAGGCTATAGACTTTGAAGATGACAACTGGGGTTGGACTTCATCTTCTAAAACGAAGAAGTCGAAACATCGAATCGACGCCTTGACTAACCTCCTTCCTCCAGCGCCAACTCTTCCTCTAGTGGAATTTGCTGAACGAGTGGATTTTAACAGGAGACCCAGAGCAAGCGGCCAGAGAAGCTGAAGAGCGAGCTGCTCGTGAAGCCGAGGAAGCCGAAGCTGCCCGCGAAGAAGAGGAGATCGTAAGTCTCTTGGACAAGAAAGCGAAAAGAGGAGGAAGACTTCTCAAGTCAGATCGAGAACGGTTGGCCCTGCTTGAAGCGAATGCTGCCAAGAGGGCTGAAGCCCGGGTTGTTCGCGAAGCTGAGGCGGCGGCCGCCGCTGAGGCTGCACAAGCCGCCGCCGATGCCCAAGCAGCTGCTGATGCTGAAGCTGCCGCTTTACAAGCCGCCGAAGATGCGGAAGCGGCGAGAGAAAATGAAGAGATAGCGACACTCCTAACGAAAAAACAGAAAAGAGGTGGAAAGTTGCTCAAGAAGGATCAGGAACGTCTTACTATCCTTGAAGGAAATGTCTCTCGGAGAGTCGAAGCTCAAGCTGCCCGTGATGCTGAGGCTGCCGCTGCCGCTGTTGTCGAGGTTGTTGAAGACGCCCCTCTTGATGAACCTGTCCCTCACGAGACCGTTGAGGATGATGCTGCACGCGCTGCCGAAATCGCACAAGAAGAAGCAGAAATAGAGAGTCTTAAATCAAAGAAGGCTAAGAAGGGGAAGCTTGTTAAGAAGGAACAAGAGCGACTCAACATCCTGGTCGACAACGCGACAAAACGAGCCGAAGAGCTAGCAGCCAAAGAAGCCGAAGAACAAGCAGCTAAGGAAGTAGCTGATGCTGCGGCAGCAGCTGCAGCCGAAGCAGCCGAAGCTGAAGCAGCCGCCCAAGCCGCTGCAGAAGCTGAGGCGGCATCTCAAGCCGCTGCAGATGCTGAAGCTGAGATAGCTGCTCAGGAAGAGGCGGAAATGGCAGCCCTCAAAGCTAAGAAGGCCAAGAAAGTCAAGCTCACCAAGGCCGAAACCACTCGATTAATGGCCTTGGTAGGTAACTCAGTCAAGCGAGCCCAGGCAAAATCTGCAAAAGAGGCTGAGGAAGCGGCCGCGGCGCAGGCTGCTAAGGGGGCTGAGGAGGCTGCAGCTCGTGAAGCCGAAGAGAAAGCAGCTGGTGAAGCTGAAGAAGCGGCGGCGCGTGAAGCTGAAGCTGCAGTCGCTGCTGAAGAAGAGAAGGAGCTAGCGGATTTGACTGCTAAGAAGATCAAGCGAGGTGGCAACCTGATCAAGAAGAAAGACGTGGAGCGTTTTAATGTTCTCACTCAAAGGGCTGCCGAACGAGCTGAACGAGCAGCCAAGCAAGCTGAAGAAGCCGCTGCTGCCGAGGCAGTGCCTGCTCATGCCCCCCCAGAAACTGCAGAGGAACCAGCAGAAGCACCGCCTGAACGAACACCAGACGAACCGCTTGTGGACGTAGATATAGCACCACCCGAACCTGAGCCTATAGCAGATCCTGGCGCTGCTACCATCATAGAGGAAGAAGCGGAGTTGGCCAGCTTGGAGGCAAAGAAGGCAAGGAAGGGTAAGCTTGGCAAAAAGGATACAGACAGGTACAACCTTCTCACTGAAAATGCTGGACACCGGTTAGCCGCAAAGGAAGCTGAAGCGGCTGCTCGGGAGGCTGCCGAAGCAGAAGCCGCAGTTGTAGCCGCGGCAGAAGAGGCAGCAGCAGAAACTGCTGAAGCAGAAGCCATAACAGCAAGCGAAGCCGAAGCTATTCTTATTGCTGATGAAGAGGCAGAGCTTGCCACTCTTACTGCCAAGAAGGCTAAAAAAGGAAAACTTGTTAAGAGGGATGTCGATCGCTTCAACATTCTGACAGAAAACGCTGCCCAACGACAAGCTGCCAGAGAGGCTGAAGAGGCTGCTGCCGCCGCCACGGTAGCCGAAGCCGAGGAACAGGCTGCAAAGGAAGCAGCTGCCGCAGCTGCAGAGGCAGCCGAAGCAGAGGCAGCAGCAGCTCGAGAAGCTGAGGCCGCTGCTATTGCTGAGGAGGAAGCCGAATTGGCTATACTGGCTACCAAGAAAGCTAAAAAGGGCAAACTCGTGAAGAAGGATGCCGAGCGGTTCGCTGTCTTGACTGAAAATGCAGAAAGACGAGCTCAAGAAGCAGCACAGGCTACAGAGGAACCCGAAGATCCTGCACCTGAACCTGAGGCAACAGAGGAAGAAACCCCCCTCGAACCACCGGCGGAGGAGGCCCCTGCCGATGTCACTGATCCTGATACAGTCGCGGCCGCAGAAGCTGAAGCTGTTGCTATTGCTGAGGAAGAGGCTGAACTCGCTGCCCTGGCTGCTAAGAAAGAGAGGAAAGGCAAGCTTGGCAAGAAGGATACTGAGCGTTTTAATCTTCTCAATGCTAACAGTACGGCACGAGCAGAGAGAGCAGCCGAGGCTGAAGCAGCCGCTCAGGCCGCCGCTGAGGCCGAAGCAGCTGCGCAAGCCGAGGCTGAAGAAGCTGCCGCTGCTGAAGAGGCTGCTGCTAAAGAGGCTGCAGCTAAAGAGGCTGCAGAAGAAGAGGCTGTACTTATTGCTGAAGAAGAAGCCGAGCTTGCTGCTCTTACCGCTAAGAAGAACAAAAAGGGAAAACTTGGCAAAAAGGATAGTGACCGATTTGCTCTCCTTACCGAGAACGCTACTCAAAGAGCCGAGAAGGCCGCCGAGACAGCTGCGGCGGAAGCTGAGAAAGAGGTTACTCCAGAAGTCGAAGATGTTCCTGCTGACGAGCCCGAGGAGCCCGAGGAGCCTAAGGAAACAGAGGATCCTGCTGTCGCTGAGGCCGCTGCTGCTGAGGCCGCCGCTATTGAAGCTGAAGCTGCTGCTATTGCTGCTACCATTGCCGCTGAGGAAGAAGAGGAGCTGGCGGCTTTGACTGCAAAGAAAAACAAGAAGGGCAAGTTAGGCAAAAAGGATAGCGATCGATTTGCTCTTCTTACAGAGAACGCCGCCCAAAGGGCCGAGAACGCTGCCCAGGAACAAACCGCCAAGGAAACAGAAGAAATCGTCGCCATTGAACCTGAAGACGTAGATGGGCCCCCAGCAGACATCGAGGAACCACTGCCTGAAGATGTAGATGTCACGGAGCCAGCCCCAGAAGAAGCCCACTTGGAAGAAGAAGATGCTGCCGCTGCCGAGGCCGCTGCATTGATCGCCGCTGAGGAACAGGAGCTAGCAGACTTGGACGCAAAGAAGGCAAGAAAAGGCAAGCTAGGCAGAAAGGATACAGACCGGTATAACCTACTTACTGAAAATGCTGCCAAAAGAGTTGAGGAGCAAGCAGCTAGAGAAGCTGAAGAAGCTGCAGCAGCTGAAGCTGCCGCTGCCACCGCTGCCGCCGAAGCCGAAGCAGCCGAAGCCGAAGCCGCTGCTGCTGAAGAAGCGGCAAGGGAGGCTGCTGAGGCTGAAGCTGCAGCACTGGTTGCACAGGAGGAAGAAGAGCTTGTTGCCCTGGAAGCCAAAAAGGAGAGAAAAGGCAAACTGGGACGCAAAGATACCGATCGCTTTAACCACCTTCTTGAAAACAAGGCTATACGGGATGCTCAAGCTGCTGAGGAACAAGCTGCAAAGGAAGCTGAGGAGCAAGCAGCCCAAGCAGCCCAAGCAGCCCAAGAAGCTGAAGAAGCCGCTGCAGGAGAGGCCGCTGAAGCTGAAGCTGCTGCTATAGCCGAGGCTGAGGGCGAAGAACTGGCTGCCTTAACTGCTAAAAAGACCAGGAAAGGAAAACTGGGCCGCAAAGATACGGAACGTTTTGACCAGTTGACCTTGAATGCTGCAAAACGTGCTGAGGAACGAGCCGCCCGCGAAGCTGAGGCTGCTGCCGAGGAAACCCTTACTGAAGAAGAGCCAGCTGCCCCCGAAGAGCCCGAGGAGCCAGTCCCAGAAATTGAAGAAACTCCCGAGGAACCAGCCCCTGATGTTGACGACGAGGCCGCTGCTGAGGCTGCTGCTATAGCCGCGGAAGAAGAGGACGAGCTTGCTGCACTTGAAGCAAAGAAAGCGCGTAAGGGAAGACTTGGGAACAAAGATACCCAACGGTTCAACTTCTTAACCGAGAACATTGCGAGACGCGCTGAGGAGCAAGCTGCAAAGAATGCTGAAGCTGAAGCTGACACCGAAGTTGCACCAGAAGAAGTCATTGTGGAAGATGATATCGATGCCCAAGAGGATGCTGAAGCTGCCGCTATTGAGGCTGAAGCTGCTGCTATTGCCGCCACTATTGCTGCAGAAGAAGAGGAGGAGCTTGCTGCCCTTAACGCCAAGAAGATGAGAAAGGGCAAGCTTGGCAGGAAGGATACAGAACGTTTCGATATTCTGATGGAAAACACTGCTAGACGCGCTGAAGAGATGGCTGCTAAGGAGGCCGAGGCTGAAGCCGAAGCTCAGGTTGAAGATCCATTGTCGGAAGATGCTGAGGAGGCTGCTGAAGCCGAGTCTGAAGAGAATACTGATGCAGAAATTGCTGCTGCTAGAGAGGCTGCAGAAGCTGAGGCTCAAGCTATTGCAGAGGAGGAAGCAGAACTTGCTGCCCTAAACAAAAAGAAGGCTAAGAAGGGCAAACTCGGTCGGTCTGATACAGAGCGGTTTAACATCCTTACGGATAATGCAGCAAATCGCGCCCAGGCACAGGCAGCTAAGGAAGCAGAAGAGGCACCTCCAGCTGAAGAGGAGGAGGATGATGAGTTTGTTGATGCTGAGGATGGCGAGGATGATGAATTAGCTGAGGAGCCTGAACCCGAAGCGGAGGAGACTGTTGAACCTGAGCCTGAGGAAGATATGGCAGCCGCTGCTGAGGCAGAGGCCCAAGCTGCTATTGTCGAAGAAGAAGAAGCTGAATTGGCAGCACTGACAAAAAAGAAGTTCAAAAAGGGCAAATTAGGCCGCAAAGATACAGAACGGTTTCAAATCTTAACTGACAACGCTACCAAGCGCGCTGAAGAAGCCACAGCCCGAGAAGCTGCCTCTGAGGCCGAAAACGAGAATGAGCCTGAACCCGAACCCCAACCCGAGTTAGAACTAGAGCCAGAGTTTGAGCCAGAGCCAGAGCCTGAAGCCCAGGCCGCTGACCCCGAGCCTGAAAATAATGATTTGAGGGAAGCCGAAGAAGCTGAAGCAGCTGTGATCGCTGAGGAAGAGGCAGAGCTGGCAGTTTTAGTAAAGAAAAAGGCAAAGAAGGGCAAACTTGGTCGCAAGGATACCGAAAGATTCAACCTCTTGTCAGAAAACGCTGCTCGTCGTGAAGAAGAACGAGCTGCCAAAGAGGCAGAGGCAGCTGAAGCTGAAGTCGTCGGAGAGGCTGACGAAAATGATGGTGAAGATGAAGGAAAGGAAGAGCTTGTCGAAGCGGAGGACAATGAAGATGCTCTCCGAGAAGCCGAAGAGGCGACTATTGCCAAAGAAGAGGAGGAGGAGCTTGCGTCTTTGAAGGCTAAGAAGGCAAGGAAGGGCAGACTTGGCAGAAAAGACACAGACCGGTTTATTTTCTTAGAGGATAATGCAGTAAGACGTGCTAAAGAATGCGCTGCTAAGAAGGCCGCCGCTGCCGCCGTCAAGGAAGCTCTTGAAGCTGAAGAACCTCTGGAGGAGGAAGACGAAGAGGAGGAAGAGGATAAGGAAGAAGAGGAGGAGGATAAGGAAGATGAAGAAGCTGCTGAAGAGGAGGCAACTGCACGAGAGGCTGAAGAAGCGGCTATTGCTAAGGAAGAGGAAGAAGAGCTTGAGCTTCTTAAAGCTAAGAAGGCAAGAAAGGGCAGACTGGGCAGAAAAGACACAGAGCGGCTTGGAGTTTTGGAAGAAAATGCAGCAAAACGCGCTGAAGAACGCGCTGCCAAGGAAGCCGCTGCTGAAGCTGAAGAGGCTGACGAGGAGGATTTAGGTGAGGAAGAGGAGGGTTTAGATGAGGAAGAGGAAGGAGAAGAAGAGAACGGGGATGGTGAAGAGGAAGATAAAACTGCTCCTACCAAAGAACAGGAAGAGGCGGCAGTAAGAGAAGCCGAGGAGGCAGCAGCAAGGGCGGCCGAAGAAGCCGCTGCTCATGAAGCGGCCGAAGAAGCCAGAGAGCTTGACTCCCTTCAGGCTAAGAAGGCGAGGAAAGGCAGGCTGGGCAGAAAGGATACAGAGCGACTCAAAATCCTCGAGGAAAAAGCAGCCTGGCGTGCCGAAGAACTCGCAGCGAAGGAAGCTGCCGCCGCCGCCGCAGAAGCCGAGGAGGATGAGAATGAGGATGAGGATGAGGAAGAGGAAGAGGAAGGGCAAGAAGAAGAAGAAGAAGAAGAAGAAGAAGAAGAAGAAGAAGAAGGGGATGAGGATGAAGTGGATGTAGCTGAGGCTGACGCCCCTCCTGAAGAAGAAAAGTCTGATGTCGAGGATGAGGATAAGGAAGTGGGCAACGAAAGAGCTGACGAAACAGACCCTATTGGAGAGGCCAATGAAGAGGAACACGAAGAAGCACCAAAAGAGGTTGAACCTGAACCGCCTGCAGATGATGAAATCGTTGAAGTCATCGACCTGTCGCCAAAGAAGGAGAGGAAGAGCAAGAAGAGCAAATCTCGTCGCGATGCTCCTCCTCCACCGCCTGTCCCGGATCCTCCACTGACACCGCCACCTGAACCAAAGCATTCTCGAAGACCTAGGCTTCCTCGCGAAGGAACTTCATTTGGCAGATGGGGTGCGAGCCCGCGTGAAGAGAGAGATGAGTTGTCTCAGGAGAAGTCGGGCAGACACAGACGGAGGGAAGAAAAGACATCATCTAAGGGATCCTCATCTGACAAAGTTGAGAAGACTCCCTCACGATCTCGAGCGGCTGGCCTGTTCAGTAAGCCGCCACTCCCTCGATCTGCCTCCACACGTGAGAAAAAGGACGGCATTGGCAGCAAGCGGCGCCATTCTACCAATGCTCGTGGACTTGTATCGCCCCCCCCTGAAGAGATGCTCATAGAGGAGGAAGAACCCAGCAGCCGCCGCAAGTCGCGTAAACCTCGATCACGCGAAGATGAAGAGGCTATGATGTCCGGTGCTGCCCCTATTCCTGATAGATACGAGCGCCGTCGCTCGCACAAGCCACGATCGCGTGAAGAGGATGATCTTGTCATGGTTGACCCCGAACTTGCGACTGATCGACGTGAGCGTCGGCGATCCCACAAACCACGATCTCGTGAAGACGAGGATGCTGTGATGGGCGATTCCGAACGCCGTCGGCGATCTAGGAGATCTCGAGATGAAGATCCCGTGATGGTTGAGCCTGATGTTCCTTCTGACGCTCTCCCACGAGGTTCTAAGAAAACTTCGGGCTTTGCTGGTCTTTTTAGTGGTTTGCGAACGCCCAAGACAGAACGCCCTGACCCCCTGCGGCGTCGCAGTACTTATGCGACAACCGATGACGAGGCCTTGCGCAGTGCCAAAATGGATGGTGATGCAGTAGTGGTGGATGCTGACCGAGAAGCAAGACGAGCTGCACGCAGGGCCAAGCGGGCCGAACGCGAAGCTGCCGAAGGCAGTGGCGACCCCGAAGAAGCGGCGCGAAGGGCTCGAGATGAAGCGCGACGTGAACGACGTAGACAGCGGGAGGAAGAAGCTGATACTCAACGGCAAGATAAAGAGGCACGCCGAGCTGAACGACGACGACAACGTGAGGAGGAGGCTAGACGAGTCCAGGAGGAGCGACAAGCGGAGGAAGAACAACAGCGAGCGCAAGAGGAAAAGGATGCCCAAAGAGCTGAACGTAGGCGCTTGCGTAGAGAACAAGAAGCCGCAGCTGCGGCAGAACAGGCAGAAGATGAAGTGGCTCGTCGAGCCGCCAAACGTGAACGGCGCCGTCGCGACACAAGGAGAGCCGCTCGGGGTGCGGAAGAAGAGGAAGGCCATCAGCGACGAAGTCAGCAATCTGCGGACGAATACAATCAGCGAAGGTCTCATCGGCGCGAAGAGAGACAGCAAGTGCCAACATGGCCACATTCTGGAACTTCATCATGGGTTAAGGAACACTCAGATGCACCACCTCCACCTGATCTCGCTGACGCGGGCGATGCCAATGTTGGACAAACTGAGGATGAAATGGCAAGACGTGAAGCTCGCCGAGCTCATCATCGATCTAAATACGGAGACGAGACGCCGGAAGATACCGAAGATCGTCGAAGGCGACGAGCGAGGCGAGAAGATCGCGATCGTGGTGGTCGCGATAGAGAACGTCACCGAGACAGACGCTCAGAGGGTAGCGACGAGCGACACCACACCCGCCGGGCGTCAACTTTTATGGATGCAGCAGCAGCACCTCGCACGAGTTGGTGGAAGAAGATTGCGGGATAATTGGTGGTCACTGATGATGGATGAACAAACGAACGAACGATGCATGAAAGTCATTTCAAGCGAGCGTGTTTCTAAATGTTATTTTGAATGATGCTGTCAATGTTTCGTGCGTCTTGTTGCTCTTGATTTCGGTAACTGCGATATACGAGCATGACACCAACATGGTTACGGTTGGACATGGTTGGTGTTTGGGTTTGGCGTGACATTATCAACGGCATGGCATGTGTATTTGGTATGGAGTATCGAGGATGTTCCAGCATTGAATTTTTCTATTTTGTTGGGTTTGTGAGGCATGTAGTTAGGTACCTGGGTTGTATGCAGGATGGTGAATTGTTGTACTACATATATCCAGGAAAGAGAGAAATGTCGAGGGAATAGTAAGATATTTAGAATGTATTGATCTGTTAATCCGGATATTCCATAGAGTCAATACGTGACTACAATACGAGGCATTCATGTCTAACTCCATTCTCGGCTGACACCTTACGTCCAATGACTACTGACAACCTAAGTTCATATGCAAGACAGGCGTTTATGAGTGATTCAGCAAACAATTGAACCAGTTCCCTTTGAACCAATTTTCGATAATACTGGCTGCATCATGGCGCGTATCCTGTGCTATTTCAACTGGTGTCATCCTCCCTAGTAGGTACCTATGGAGGTAGTCTGGAGCTGTCTCACTCCACTTACCACTCTTAACATTAGTACATGCCCTCAACAGCGACGCTGACGAAACCTCAACCTTGAACGCTCCCCTGCAAACCTCCACCTCTCAACTTCAACTGCATTGCAACTACAATACACTACACACGTTTCGACCATCACAAACACCTCTAGACACCGCGCTTGCTTCTTCTGCAACATATCGATGAGGTGACCATCAGTAAATACGTCAATCAGTTGACGAACGACAGTGACGAGCTTCAACCTAGCAACTTGGCCGCCTTCGTCACTACACCATGACTGCGCCAGGCAAAGGGTCGCGGTGGGGAGCTTTCCTCTCGTCGGCCTTTGAGGGCGTCGAGAATCGCCTTGACAACTTACTCGACGAAGATCAACAGGCGGCACAAGGATATGAGCAGCAGCAGGGAATGAAGGCCGCGCCCGCACCATCACCAAGTCCCAAACCCACTGCTCCTGGTCAGTTTCGCCTCTTGGATTCCATATTCCAAGTTCGTGCAATTATTTTCGCATGCTAACCAGAATCGTTCCCACAGCTGCCGGGTCAAAGCCAAATCGTGCCAATGATCGTCTCCAAGCCAGGCTGGCCAAAGCTATGGCTTCACGAACCTCGCAATCCTCCCCGCGCAGCTCTATTGACACTGCTCGCGGTTCAGTAGATAAGGAACGTCCTGCTAGTACCGAGCCCATTGCAAGACAAAGCACTGAGACCCCAGAACCCAAGCTAGTCGAACCCGAGGCCCCAGCAACCGAATCAGCTTCCGCCGCCGATCCCTCTTCTTCTTTTGCAGAAAAACAGCCAACGAAACCTCCAGAACAAAGCGATCAAGGCCTTAAAAATGACATCTCTACGCCGATTATCGTGGAGCCACCCTCTGAAGGGGGAGCTCAAGATGTTCCGATACAAGAAGCTACGGATAAGCCTGAAGCTCAGCCAGGGCCTAGCAGTAAAGAGAAAGATAATAGCAAGCCTGTAGAGGCACTGCAAGCTGTGAAAGCTTCAACCGAGGCGCCACAGAAGGATCAGGACGCCAACCAGGCTGACAAAGCTCGATCGGAGGAGGTTCAGCAGTACGTTGAGCAGATCGATTCTTTACAAGCCAAGCTTCAATTTCTATCCAAGAATGCCGCGAATGCGGCTAGGCAGGTCGCAGATTCGGCTGATGCAGGTAGCGTAGAGCGAAAATTGGCCGAAAAGGACGAGAAGATTGCTCTTCTGATGGAGGAAGGACAAAAGCTTTCCACGTCAGAGCAGAAGTTCCGAACGACTGTCCGTAAGCTACGCTCGCAGATCGCCGATAACGAGAAGCAGGCCAACGAGCTCAAGAAAGACAAGGACAAAGCTCTGGCTGAGGCGGAAACCTTGCGTAGTAGAATGAACAGCAAGGAAGAACAAGAAAAGAGGAATGATGAAGTCCGCAAAGCAAGCGCTGCACTGCAGAAGGAAATTGATGCTCTCAAGAAAGACAGAACAGCTAAAGACGAGGCCTATCGACGTCTGGAGCAAGAGTCTAAAACCAGGGCTGAACAAGCGCAAACCGCTCACGCTGAGGCTCTAAACAAGGCGCTAGACGCTGAAAAGAAGAAACAAAAGGAGCTTGACAACGCTATCGCAGCATTGCGGTCAGAAAAAGAGGCGCTGGTTGAGAAGTTACACCTGACTGAGGTGGAATGGCAAGAGAAGCTGGAACGTGCAGTAGAACGCGGTCGAAATGTAGAGGAAGAATTAAAGCTGGAACTAAGAGTAGCCGAAGGTAAGCTCGAAGCGATGAGAGCAGCGGCAGAGGAGGCTTCCTCAGGATCAGGAGGTGACATCAAATTGATACGACATATTGAAACCCTCCAATCGCAGTATGCCTCAGCTAGCGAGAACTGGCAAGGTATTGAGACCTCTCTCTTGACCAAGGCAGCCAACCTCGAAAAGGAGAGAGATGAGGCACAGCGACGAGAGTCAGAAATGCGGAGAAAGGCTCGCGACTCGGTAAATCACATATGGTATTCGAATGTAAGAAGGGCCGTCACTAACACGTTTCCAGGCCAGCCGTTGCAAACGGCTTGAAGATGAGTTACAAGACGTCAGCCCAGCTCTCACAAGTGCCCGGCAGGAGCTCGAGATATGTCGCGAGGAACTTGCTTCCCTCAAAACTCAGTACAAGAGTTCTGAGACAGCGCTCGAACAGGCACGCAGTGATCTCGAAAAGCGACAACGGGCAGCTAGTCGGGAAGTGTCTGCGGAGGCTGAGAGAAGGCAATGGGCAGATGATGTTGCTACAAGTACACCCAAGTCTCAAAGCAGACCTGATTCGCCATTGCTCTCTGTTGCCCGAACCTTTAGCTCTGACTTTATCGGTCTCCCTGTACCGGGCAGACAGCCCCGCCGAGCACCTACACCGGGAAGCCAGACCGACAGTGCTGGCGATGGCTTTTTCTTTGGACGAAGAATGTCCAGTCAGCCTCCTCGTCCCAGTGCCCTGTCTACGACTGGGCCTGCGATGCCCCCACCCCCTCCTTTCTCACCATTCGAGGCACCCAGCGAGTCGCCACGCGCTGCATCGCCGCCACCAGACCGGGAAGATGGTCTAGATGAAGGTGATCCTTCTTCTCCTCGCAACGTGGCGCAAGATATGATTTCAGTGTCGACTGTCGGCGCCGGTCCTTCAGTGCAACTTGTTGAGAGGATGAGCGCGGCGATCCGTCGACTGGAGGCTGAGAAGGTGGCTGCTAAAGAAGAGATGGCTCGTGTGTGCAGCCAGCGAGACGAGGCACGGTCCGATATTGTGAATCTCATGACAGAATTGGAAACACAAAAGGGCGCTACGGCACGAGTGGCAGAGCTAGAAGCAGAAGTTGAAAATATCAACTCGCGATACCAGACAACATTGGAGATGCTGGGCGAGAAGAGCGAGCTTGTTGAAGAGCTGAAAGCCGACGTTCAGGACGTCAAAGACATGTACCGCGAATTGGTAGAACGGACCGTGATGAAATAAGAAAAGGCGGGATTTTGGTTCTAGTTCTCCCTTCCTTCTTGTCACGCAGTTTAGACGTAGGATTGGTTGTAATGCCTTGTGCTCCTTTTGCTTTTCTGGCATGTATTCCTAGCTACTCCGACAACTCGATACCCTCGCGCTCAGCACCTTGCAAGACATATCGGCGTACCTGTTGAAAGGGATAAAGAGTTAGATGGGAGTTTCTGGCATGGCGCGAAAAGAAGAGAGTCAAAAATTCATGTTTGTTGTGTTCTAGAAATGTACATACTTCCTTGTCTGGAGCAAGATCCAGGGCTAGTTCATCTGCGCTGTTCTTGAGGGTGAAGTCTGCGCCTTCTTTGAGTAGGGCAACGGCAGTGTCTCCTATAGAGTGTGGTCAGCTTCTTCTTCTTCTTTATCTGTTTCAGGTCAAGGCGAGAGGTTCTTCTTACCATGACCTTCCGCGATTGCATGATGGAGAGGAGTGTAGCCCTCATTGTCAGCAGGGTTCAGTGGACTTCTGTTCTTAAGAAGAACAGTCACCATGGGCACAGAACCCACAGCAGCGGCGCGATGGATGGGATATTGGCCCCTGCGGTCGCGGACTCGGGTAGATGCGCCGTTGCCAATAAGGATACGGGCAATGTCGAGGTTCTTCTTGGAGGCGACTAAGTGCAGAGCAGTCTGTATGTTTGAAGTCAGACGATTATGATCTATAACTCGTGGAGTTTGGTATTACCTGTCCAGCAGAGTCTGTTGAATTTAATCAGTTCATGTCGTCATGTATGTGACAGAGATAGAGTCTTACTCTTGAGGTTGACATCAGCACCTTTGGACATGATGAGTTTCAAGACAACTTCGCTCTCAGGAACGCTGGCTGAAATCATGAGGGGAGACCATCCACTCTCATCCTAAGATATGTTACTTATGAATCAAGTAAAGCGAATGCTTTCTTTGATAGCAGGACTGACTTGGGCATCTGCATCGAAACTGCGCTGGTTGGCTAATAATTGAACAATGGCCAAGTTATTGGAAGATGCCGCCCAGTGAATGGGATATCGACCATCGCCATCCCTTCGCTGCGACAATTTTGGATCAGACTATTCAAGAAATAAATAATTGACTTTTGCAGTTATAGATTCGAATGCCGACCTTGAGTAGACTTTCAGCTACAGCTACTATAGTCAGTCATCTGTTAGTGATGATCCCGGTCATGTATTTGTGTAATTGAATAGAGGCCCGCTCACCTCGTCCCTCGCGAGCAGCCGTATGAAGAGGAAATTTGTCTTCGTTCTCCATCTTGATGATGGAGAAGAAAATTGTATAATCAAGGTAAAAGAAAAGAGATGGGAGACAAGTTGAAGCCTAGCTGGAAAACACAGGCTGTTTGAAATGGAGCACAATAGGCGGCTGTAGGTTGCTGACCTTACGTAGGTAGGTAGGTAGGTAGGCCCGCCCGCCGCTGTGAGAGCGCCAAAGCTCAAGCTTTTAGCCACATTGCTGTGGCGCCTGGCCTCTTGCGCCACACGCGGCTGTCCAGCCTTTACACGGTCATCGCAACTTTCAATATCTTCCAGAAGTATCATCAACTTTTCCAATGACCATTGAATTTCGTCTTGGTCGCAAACTCAACCAAACATACACAATGGAAACTCCAGAAGTTTTGCAAGATGCGCTTCAACTCAGCACCCTGGCCGCACAAAACGCTACCGTGTCGAAAACAATATACGCCCATGCCCCCGAACAATCAACTACTAAGCGTCAGAAGCCAGATGACGCGTCAGAGGACCCTATCATGAAGAGACGCTTCCGAAACGAATATGCGGATGTTGAGACTCTACCTCCATCAATTACCGCGAAGCTTCCGACCAAACAAGCTGGAAAGAAAGCCTCCAAGGCTGGTGCGCCTTCTCGACCAGCTATGAAGCTCCTTGAGGGCGTGCCAGGCTCAGGCAAGGCTCCTTCGTCTGCGGCTAGGAACGACGGTACGTCACAGAATATGAGTCTCACGACGAGAGGGGCACAGGGTCTTCAGCAGCAGAAGCCCGAATGGCACGCGCCATGGAAGTTGATGAGGGTCATCTCTGGACATCTTGGTTGGGTGCGCAGCCTGGCCGTTGAGCCTGGCAACAAATGGTTCGCTAGCGGCGCAGGTGATCGAACTATTAAGATTTGGGATTTGGCGACGGGCTCATTGAGATTGACTCTCACAGGACATATCAGCACTGTGCGCGGCCTTGCCGTGTCTCCCCGTCATCCATACCTCTTCTCTTGTGGTGAAGACAAGATGGTCAAATGCTGGGACCTGGAGACAAACAAGGTAATTCGCCACTACCACGGACATCTAAGTGGTGTATACACCCTTGCGCTGCATCCCACACTAGATGTTCTCGTCACTGGTGGTCGAGATGGTGTTGCTCGTGTATGGGACATGCGAACCAGGAGCAACATCCACGTCCTATCAGGCCACACCCAGACCGTCTCCGACTTGGTGTGCCAAGAAGCCGACCCTCAAGTCATCACAGGATCCTTGGACTCGACAGTTCGGCTCTGGGATCTTGCGGCTGGCAAGACAATGGGTGTACTTACCCACCACAAGAAGGGCGTTCGAGCCCTGGCAACGCATCCCTCAGAGTTTACATTCGCCAGTGGTAGTACAGGAAGCGTTAAGCAATGGAAGTGTCCTGAAGGTGCTTTTATGCAGAACTTTGAGGGTCACAATGCTATTATCAATACAATGAGTGTCAATGAGCAAAATGTCTTTTTCACAGGAGGTGAGTGGAATATCTTGGGTCTTGTTCTTGTGGCGCTTTTGCTAACTTCTATGCTAGGTGATAATGGGTCCATGAGCTTCTGGGACTGGAAGACTGGACATCGGTTTCAATCTCTTGATACCACGGCTCAACCTGGTTCTCTTGACGCTGAGGCAGGCATCATGAGTTCGACATTTGACCGTTCCGGTCTGCGCCTGATCTGCGGTGAAGCTGATAAAACAAGTACGCCTTAAACTTTCCCCGAAACGCCGATCTTTCAATTTACTAACGCACCTACAGTCAAAATTTGGAAGCAGGACGAGACGGCGACAGAAGAGTCGCATCCCCTGGAATGGAAACCAACTCTGGGCCGGCGAAAATTTTAAGGCGCATGCATACAAGGTGGTATATTTTAATTGAGGATAAATTATCATAATAGCCATTATTCTGGCTTCGCATTAAAGCTGTTATACACCGATACCCAAAGCTTTAAGGTCTCCGTCATCACGGAGGGCCATTTTTACTTCATCGTCTGCAATGGAGAGGCGAAGCTTACTCGACCTCTCAGCGCGCTGGGCCTCGAGGTTAATTAAACCGGCCGCTACTAACTCGAGCGCCGCGGTGTGAATGTGTCCAGGTCGATTCATTGGACGCTGACTGCTCATTTGTGTCCCCTTCATGCCATGGCTGAGGACTGCTGCTACACCTGGAAGTGCTGCAGGAGCTCGAAGACTGGCACGGTGGATCTCGTCCAGAGTCGCACCAAAAGTCGTCTCAGCGAGACCCGTTCTTCGAATGCGCAGCAGAAGAGCTGCCAAGACAAGCTTGGACATCAATGGAAGGCTGCGAAGATGTTGTTGGGTGGGATTAGTGGTGGCCTCGTTGATGGCCTTTTTAATTGTTGCAATAGTAACACGCCCTGAACCCTTCGATTGTGTTTGGGCATCTCGTTTGCTTGGGGTTGTAGGATCACTAGGAGCGTCGGCCTCGGCGAGTTCGACGGCTCGACGGCAGATATCAAGGGCTCTTCGAGCATCACCGCTGACTGCGGCTACCTTTCGACTAGCGAATTGAATGGCGTCCGGGTCTACAATGTTTCCAGGGACTCCTTCTAACCGGGACTGAATGATCTTCATTAACTGTTCGTGGTTGTAGCCGGGGAATGTGATACGCGTAAGACCTACGGATGTCAGTAAAGGACACAGTGATGTGCATGATGGGGGAAATACCTAGACGGCTGCTGATCTTATTGCTGAGGGTTCGCTCGGGAAGATCCATGGTGTTGGCGACTGCAAGCACAATAAGACGACTGTGCCGAAGAGTGGGCCAATTAAAGAAATTGTACATGACAGCCTGATTTTTGGTGACCAGTTGATCGAGCTCATCCATGAGCACGACACAAGGGATACGGCGAGGGCTTGGGTTGCTAAACTCCCTCTCCAAAAGGTCAAGGGCCTGGGCCGGACTAGCTCTCTCCCCCTTGAGGGCTTCCCAGAGAAGGGTGTATGACTGGTGGGGATCTGTGATCTTCATGCCATTGATCTCAACAAAGATGAAATCGTCGAGCTCATCTGAGCCGACAGCTTCTTCAAGCCTTCCGACGACCTCACGTACTGTTGCCGTCTTTCCAGTTCCAGGGGTACCAGAAATATAGATACAGTTACCAGTACCGTCTGAAATAGCAGCCTCTAGATGAGAATAAACCAGAGAGAATTCTCCTTCTCGGCAAGGAAGACTAGTTGGGACAGAAGAGACATGCAGCCGGGATCGTGCTATCTGAAAGGGCGAAGATTCAACTTGACTAGGTGATAGTTTACGGGTTGCCAACGGTGTAAACTCGAGTCTTTTACTTACGCTCCTGTAAAGAATTGTCAGTTACTAGAACCAGGGGAGGGCTGCATTACAGCTGACCTCTTGACACGAGAGCCTGGGGTGGATTGGCTCCTCCGAGAAGTTGGAGTAGCAGCTACTGAACCACGTCCTGTTTTGGTCGGAGTCTGTGGAACCTGAGGGGGGTGATATGTATCATCGACAGGTGACGCGCTTCGAGCTTTGCGACGACGCCTTGTAGCTTTTGTGCCAGCCTTAATCCTGTCCATTAAGGCGAACAAATCGTCCTCGCCGCTATACACTTCCTCCCAGATGAACTCATCTGTGTATGTCGCGGTGCGGGTGTTGCAGCCTCGACGACAGACAAAGACTTTGCCATAGTCTCCATTGTTTCGGGGGATTCGACCTTGAGGGTATTTGGTAAGGAAAGTATCTTGAGACATCAGCTTGGCTTTGCCGTTGATAGATGCCAGGGGGTTGATATCCCATGATGGAGAGATATAAAGTTCGTTCTAAAAGCACATTAATTAGAGTGGGCTAAACGGCTTTGCAAAGTCTCAAAGCTGACCGGGTAGTAATCAGTCCGTTTTTTATCTTTGTTTCGAATCTCCCTTTCGCTCGAAAACCACATAAAGTTGGCCGCTTTCTCTCCCTCTCCATCGTCCTCGACAAATTCACAGATCAGGGCAATCCAGGCTTCATTAGAGCCATCGGCCTTGAGCATGACAGTGTCTCCGATTCTGCATTCGAATTGACCGATTCTCGCCCCAACGATTCTGTCACCGGTCACTTTTCTTCGTTTTCTATCGCTCTGGGGCTCATCGCCTCGTTCGGTTGTTGGGGTAGAATTGTAGATCCATTCCCATGATAGTTCTTCGTCTGTAAGTTCATCGTCGGATAATTTATGAGAAATCTTAGACAATCGGCGTTTTGCCTTTTCTGCTGAAGTAATGGGGGCCATTATATTTTCGTTGTTTGGGGCGGGATGCTGCGCAGCGATTTACGCGTTTGGAGACGCGATGGAAATAAAGAATAGAGGTCGTTGCCATGGGTTATGCATATATCGGGGGTTGTGCAAGTTAATATGTGCGACCTCCGACCTCTTGACCTAGGTACCAACCTTATGAGAACCTGGATTCAATAATAGTAATAATAATAATAACTTACTATCACCGTTCTGCATGAATTTGTTACATTTAGATTCTGAGGTTGTTGTCAATCGATGTAGCAACTGTTTGTCTTGACATACATCAAACATGAACATATCCCCAACAAGTTAAGAACAAACAGAAACCAGACTGCAAATATAATTATGCTGTTCCTACCTGGTATACCACGCCAGTTTGCAATGCATCAGGGCTACCTAGGAAAATTTGTCAAGTACTGGGCCCGAAATATATCGGATAGCCATGAAGCAAAGGCAGTTCGGTGCTGTTTTGTGAATGCATCGGGAATTCAAGGTGCAGACATCAAAAGTAAATCCGATCACTCAATATTAGATAGAGACAGAGACTTTGAGGCTTGCAGAAGTGGGTGACATAGATGTATTGAGATTCCATTGGCCAGTTTCATTCTAGATGCTGGGTCACCATATTCTTGATGGGTATATACTTACCTACTTCCAAATTGATATCAGACACCCTCAGTGACTTTTTACCTAGGTACCTAGCAGGCACAGTAAATTTATCAGGATAGGTACCTATCTAAGTAATAGGTAGGCACCTATGTACTATTCATAGCAGCGTGCTAGGACTTTGTTGTTATAAAATGGCGAGTGCAGGTACAAGTGCCACGCAGGAGCAAACGCGATGAGCAATCACCCTTTCCCGGCAAACATTTCCAGTGCATTCTCTCGCAAAGTAGTTGGTAGTTATAAATGGTTATGACTCACTGCTTGCATAAAGGTACCCTAGGTTAGTAGGTACCTACCTTGGTACATAAAGATTTGTTTAGGTACCTACCTTCCCATCTTCCCATATTCCTATCTTCTTGCCCTCTTGACTCCGCCTGCTCCCCTTTCACTGACCACCAACCAGATACATCTTAGGCACCACGAATCTTTGCAACATTTCCGCAACGCAAGATAACTATCTTCTGTTTCTCATCATTGGTCATTTTACTTTCCCTGGCAGAACTCTACACGACTCAACCTCAGCATGGATCGTGCCCGACCAGGAAGGGGAGCATTTACTCCTCCGACAGGAATCTCGAGACCAGGAAAGTTCGCATCCGTAAAAGATGATCATCTTAGAACGGCTAAACATATAAATCAAGGCAGAGAGGAAAAGATCCGCCAGGCCGAAGACGCTGAGTTCCTTGGTCATCCGCCACCCGACAAAGAGTTGATTCAGGTGAGTATATTAAATAAACCAACTCTTTCTTCAGATAAGGGAGCCTAACAAGACTTCTTGGCCACTCTTGTACTACCAGGGCAACACCTTCTCCCCAGTGCACTGGATGAACCCGAGGTATTCGACGACATCCGTAGAGAGTACCGGGTGTACATAACAAGAGATGAACCCAACATACTCAACATCCGCTGCGAATCTATCCATCGCCTCCAGCAAGCGTTGAAAGCAATCAACTGGGCAGTTCGCGACATGCGGCTGTCCAGCAACAGTTCTACCGCGCGTTTCTTAGCACAGGAGCCTACCAATGTGATGATCAGCGATATGATTCGGCTTGAACTTGGAGCTCGCCCATCCTTCCTGTCGAGAAACTCCCATTTGGCCAGCAATGCCTCTGCAATGAATGAACACTTGCCAAAGCTAGCATCTGATCTGGCATCGGCGGCAGAAGGTCTCATGGCGCTCAACAAGACTATGGGGCTGCGCGTCAATTTTGGGCGTGTCATCATTGGCCAGCGACCGAGAGGTACCGAAGACAAAATCACATTTGCGGAATTTACTAGACTCATGGACAAGTACTCTAGTCGCGGAGGCGCCGCTTTCGAGAACAGGTGAGGAGACGAATCATACCACACCTCGATCGTTGTTCCTAATACATATCAGACTAGAAGACGCTGGGAAGGCGGAGCGACTTCTACATTATATCTCAAGACCCGAAGCGGGAATCTGCAAGGATATGAACAGCATGAAACATGGTTACGAAGTGGTTGTTGTAGCCAATGGTTTGGAAATCAAAACTGAAGCCGACGGTACTTCTCGGCGCATGCAATTAGCAATGGTTCGTGCTATCAGACCAGAGTTGTGGCCACGTTGGAATTGGACTATTACCGCTCCCGACATGTAAGTTAATTACACTTGTATAAATTTTTTACCTACTTACATTCTCTAATCACAGGGAGCATGACTGGAATGTTCGAATGGACGCTTGGGACCAAGTCAACGTTCCAACCGAGTTCAAGGATCTTGCAAAGAAAGTGGTACTCGTCTTCAAGTCCGACGAGGACGTACTTCTTCCTATACCAGAGGTAAATACGACTAGACTTGCGATTCTCAATGAGCAGATCACTCAAATTCGGGTAAAATCGTGGGCAATAATACCCTTTAAAGAATCCGGCTACTTCCTCAAAATCGATATTACGAAGATTCTAAAAGGGGCACGCACAGCTGGAGAACCGGATGTTAATTGGGGGTTTGAATTATACGCCCCTCACTGGGAAGAAAGTATGAATCACATGAATGGTGGGCGAAAAGACTGGGGAAAGGGGCTCGAGAATATTTGGGAGGGGGATGGTGATCTCAAGTCGAGGCTCGGGTACTTCATGCGGACCATATTGGAGGTCCAAGCCCTCCTGAACAGAGCTCATGCCTATGCTGCCTCGTCGTAGAGAGCATGCAAAGGCGATACTGTGTCGACTAGGGGATCACACCAGGTTCCCAACTTCATAGGCGTCTGGTTACTCTCTACCGTACGCGAAAAGATGAGACATCATATTTGTTTTCTTAGGCCTGTCGCTCACCCTGTCCTTGGCCAGCCATGATCTTTTGTCTCAAAACTGTTAAAGCTCATATTAGCCATGGTTATAATAGAGAATCCATGCCTGGTGAAAACAAACCTTCTTCAATTGTTCGTGCATTTGTCTGCTTCCGTTGAACAATGACCTCGAGGTCTTTTAGATTATTTCCAAGCTCCTCAACCTTGGTCTCATAGAACTTCTCGGCAGACTTGAGTTTCTACATATCGGTTAATCGGTGAGTAAGCTGGAGGATGCTTGAATTACGCACCTTTTCCACCAGGAAGCCGGTACCTACGTCTACCAGTACAGTATCGGCATCTGCGAGCTCTCCTCGAACGTATAGTGAGTTGGTGAGGGGGACCAGTACAGAGTTGGCTCCTACTAGAAGTCAGGTGGTGTTGATTTCGTGGTAAGGGAATCGGCGGATGAGGTCTATCTCATACCTTCGGGAGCGGCAGCCCTGCTCTCAACGCAGCGAAGACAATCTTTGAACTTGTTCTGAGCGGCGTGAAGCTGCGCAAACGATGTCGTCAAGTGCTCGAGCTCTTCGTCGAGCTGCTTCTTGACTTGGGCGAGCTGCTGAGGCTCTAGCGTATCGAGATTGACTGCGGCGCAACGTGGTTAACAACTGACAAGTTGGTATGTGGACAGGCTCGTAATTTACTTGTTTCTTGTTTTCCAGACATTTTGACGTGTTGCTGGGCGTCTTTGGGTACGTCGGTGTTGAGTCGTAAATTATTTGCTTGTCTGAATGCCCCTCCACGGTTTCGCTTCATGAATAAAATGACGTGGGGTTGAGGAATTCTACTAACGGGGGGGTTGCAGTATCACCACAATGTTGAGTTGGTAGGTAGGTACCTAGTCTATCATTTCACTCTTCGTCATACAAATGTTTTATACCGGGGGGATATAATTCTTTGATTCATCTGATATGTTATATTGTACATACTTAACAAACTGTTGTTCTAATCTGCATATACTTGCATTTGGCTCTACAGCTGATCCAACAAGCTTGAGACAAACTCTGGCACCACATCTATCTTTACCCTCTGCCTAATGGAGAGTCGCCTGCATTGGACTTCACAAGTGCCATCCTCCTTATAAGATCTGCCCAAGATCACCAAGACCGGGAAACCCACCGTATCGGCGTCCTTCATCTTCCAGACAAGCGACCGCTTGCGGTCGTCGAGGACAACGTCAATACTTGACCGTAAACCCTTGCTCGTGGCAAGCGAATCGTAGACTCTCAAAGACTCTTTGACCAGGTCAGGAGCAGGTATGACTGCAACCTCAAAAGGTGCGATGGCTCGGGGCCAATTCAATCCTTGCTTATCTGAGAGAATTTCCGCTACAGCGCCAAGGATTCTCGAAACACCGACACCATGACAGCCCATTTGAACAGGCACTCGACTTCCTGGGACTAATCCTTCTTCTGCGGCTGCCGCAGGAAGCCCCGAACGCGGAAGGGTCACACAAGCATTGAGTGGCACCGAGTACCGAGTCCCAAGCTGGAATGTGTGGCCACATTCTAAAGCGCGATGGATTCTCAGTGCACCCTCTTCACACCGTGGGCAGCTATCGCCATCGGTGATACGGACCAAATTTAGTCCCTCGCCAGCGGTTACGCTGTCAATTGTAGAATGCTCAACTTGGTAAGACTGCAGGTTTTTGGGTAATAATGGCAGTTGATCGCGAACCCCCTCAAATGCCGATGCAAGCCTTCGGTCGATAACATTGACGATTTGTGAAGCCCCGTTCTTCAGCGCTTCTCCCCATAACGGCAAAGGATCCTCAATGGTAGTGTCCAGTTCTGTGACAGCTGACTTGACGGCATGGAAACTGAGGTCGCTCTCGGCAAGAGCTTCAGATGACTGCGGGTACCAAGCATTGATAAGGATTTTTCGATCCTTAGAAATACCTCGCCACACACGGAACTGAGACGCCGAGACATTCACAGTACCATTATTTATTCTGGAGGGCGATCGCGCCGCGGCGACTTCATCGTTGGCTGTGTAGCCACAAGAGTTGCAGTGTATCACTGTATCTTCGCCAACGGCACTTGGTAGGTGATATTCATGGCTAAGGTCACCGCCCATATCGCCCGAGCTTGCTTCGGCGACAAGATAGGGCAGCTTGAGCTCATCAAAGAAGGCGCGGTAAGCTCCAGATATCTGACGATAAGTTTCCACAGCTTCCATTACTGTGAGGTCGAATGTGTATAGATCCTTCATGAGAAATTCTCTTGATCGTAGTAGACCGTGGCGAGGGCGACGCTCATCACGATATTTTCGGGCTGAGAGAGGTCAGAAGGTTTGAATTGAGATATAGGGATGATTACAGACTAATCTGATATAGCCTGATGGGCAGATCCTTGTACGAATTTATGATTCCGGCAACAAGTGTGGTGATTTCTTCTTCGTGGGTAGGGGAGAGTATCAATGGCGTGTCCTTACGATCTTTGAGTCGAAAGAGCTGAACCAATCAGTTCATGCCCTTGATAGAAGTTCCAGGCTCTTACCTCCGGTGCAACAGAGTCGAGACGATCGCTTCTTCGCCATAGCTCTTCTGATGAGATAGTTGATAGAGACAATCGGGATGCGCCTATAGAGAAGTTGGTGTTATAGGAGGTTGACTGAGCTGATAGCATCGTACGAACCAACTGAGTGCATATGCTTATCGATCAACTTTTCGATTTTATCCTGAACACGAAGCCCCATAGGTAGAAGTTGGAATATACCAGAATGAGCCTATTAGATGTTTTAATACATATATCATATCATCTGATAAACCGAGACTGAGAAATACCTGGCGGAGGAAACCACCCCGAATGAGTTTTCCATGACCGACTACAACTCTGTTAGCTCACATGTTCGATATAAGGTGGCAAACAGTCCCTAACATTCATCATCATTAGCTGTGATGCCCCCAGTCGGAACCCATATCTTTGAGAGGCTGGAGCGAGTTGAATCAGCTTTGGCCACGGCTGAGACTGAGAAAGCTCGTAGCTGCACGCCTAACGGACTCCTGCGGAGAACGGTACCGCTGAAACAAGCGAGCCTTGGTAAAGCCATAGTTTCTGGGGCATGCAATACAGTCTCTAGAATTTAACCTGTGCCACGATTCCCAGATTTGCGGTCCTCTATAGATTCCGGTGCTGGGAGAGTCCCCGTCTAGTTACTAACCTAGCTGCCCAGGTAATTGACTACTAGGTACAGTACTACGTTTAGTATGGAGGTTAGTCACCGCGCATCATGTAGACGCGCCAAACGCCCGGAAGGTGGAGGTGGGGCACATGGAAAAATGCAACGCCAAAAAAAAAAAAGTTAAGGTCCCTGAAGCGCATTTTCATTTTAGAATTTCCATCTGAGATTTTCAACCCTCAAATTGGCCTTAACAACATGGCGAAGCCCACAAAGAAAACGAAGGGGAAAGGGCCTCGCAATTCTTTAAAGGGTTCAGGTTTTGACAATAATGCACTGGATAACCTAACATCCACAATCGACAAGAAGCTAGGCAAGCGGAAGCAGCCCCCAACCAAGGCTGCCGGTGACCAGTATCAGAAGAGACAGCGGAATTCCGAGGGCTCATCGAACGAAAAGAGCGACAAAATTGATGAAAAGACTCTTTTGGAGGAGATTAAGGCTCTTGGTGGTGACGAGAGCGATCTTGCGCTCATCCAAGATATCGACTCAGATGAAGAAGAGTACACCCAAGGCCCCAAGGATTCCAAGGCTGTCGATATGAGTCTGAAGAATGAACTAGCCGCCTTCTCCAAACAGCTTGGCTTCGAGAAGGTCGAGATGAGTGAAGCAAGCGACCGAGACGAAGAAGACGGAGAAGGCGAAGCCGATGAAGACGAAGACGAAAACGAAGACGAGGATGTTGATGACGACGATGACGACGATGACGACGACGAAGAGGTCGAGGCACCCAGGGAAACCACTCAGAAGAAAGGCAACATGGTAGGTTGAACCAGTCTCATCGTGATTTTTCTGACCACTAACAGTAATACAGGCCTTCGAGCCCAGAGCGGACTGGCATGATGCTGAACTGCGCAAACTGCCGGCGCCAACTACAGATGAGCCTAACCCGCCCAGAGCAGCTCTCGATTCTCTAAAGCAACATGCGCAGACACTCCTAGAAGAGGATGCTACCAATTACAGAACCAGCGTCTTTGCCCAGTCCTCACACAAGTTCTTGTCAACAATCATGACTTCAGGTACTCTCAGCGACAAAGTCTCTGCTCTTACTCTCGCCGTTCAGGAATCTCCAGTCCACAACATCCGAGCTTTTGATGCTCTCATGAGCTTGGCCGCCAAGAAGAGTCGAGGGCAAGCGCTTGGTGCCATTGGCGCACTCGTTGATTTACTTGGACCCGGCACGCTGCTCCCCGCTGATCGCCGTCTTCGAGCTTTCCACGACCAGCCGGGTCTTGTTGGAACGTTACAACGAAATCCTGGGAAACCTTGGGCCCCTGGTAATGCACTACCGGGTAAGGTCACACCCGCTCATCTGATTGCTTGGGTATATGAGGATTGGCTGAAGGCGACCTACTTCCGACTTATCCAACTTCTGGAATCTTGGTGCTCAGACGAGATCGAGTATTCCCGCACTCGGGCGCTCGACTTTGTCTATGGTCTTCTCAAGGAGAAGCCTGAACAAGAATCCAACCTCCTTCGACTATTAGTCAACAAGCTGGGTGATCGAGACCGTAAGATCTCTTCTCGAGCATCTTACCTCATTCTCCAGCTGCAGAACTCCCATCCTGGTATGAAACCGATTATCGTCCGAACGATCGAGCAGGATATTCTGCTGCACCCATCACAGGACCACCGATCAAAGTATTACGCTATCAACACCCTTAATCAGACCATATTGAGCAACAAGGAACCATCGCTGGCCGAAGCCCTTATGCGAATCTACTTTGACCTCTTCACCATTATTCTGAAGACCGGAAGTCTAGGTATATCTGTACCAACTGGCTCGAAATCGGCCAAGGACGACGAGAAGAAGGATGACAGTAAAAGAAACATTAGTAGACGGCCTCAAAAGCCGAGGGGCGGCAGGCCAGTAAAGCCCGCAGCTTCTGAGCCCGAGACTGAGGCTGCTGATAAGCTTGTTTCTGCCATTCTTACTGGTGTCAACCGTGCAGCTCCCTTCATGGTTGGCAACGATGCTATGTATGTGACCCTCTCTGATCATATATTCTTTCCAAACGTGATGCTAACTTTATAACAGTATGGAATCCCATCTTGACACTCTCTTCAAGATTGCTCACTCAGGCAACTTCAACACTGGAATCCAGGCGCTTCTGTTGATCCAGCAGATATCCTCATCACGAAGTCTTGCAAACGACAGGTTCTATAGGACTTTGTACGAATCTCTACTGGACCCTCGACTAGTGAACTCGTCAAAACAGGCGCTTTACCTGAACCTTCTTCTGCGTGCACTCAAGAACGATGTTGACAGCCGCCGAGTTAAGGCTTTTGCCAAGCGCATGCTTCAAATCTCCGGTCTTCACCAGCCCGCGTTTACCTGTGGGCTTCTCTATGTTGTTGGACACCTGCGCGAAACCTTTCCTGATCTTTCAACTCTACTGGAAGAACCCGAAGAGTCTATCTTTGACGATGAGCCTGCGAATGAGAAGCAGAGGTATGACGGCCGAAAGAGAGACCCTGAGTACAGCAACGCCAACCGAAGTTGCCTGTGGGAGGTGGTGAGTTACACACATATGCCTGAATAGAAGACAGAGGTACTAACAATGGTCAGATTCCCCTTCAAGGCCACTACCACCCCTCGGTCACAGTCTACGCAGCCTCGATATTGGAACACAACAAAAAGTCACTAAAGCCGGATCTGGACAGCCATTCGCTCATTCGTTTCCTGGACAAGTTCGTCTACCGAAACGCCAAGGCCACCGACTCATCCAAGGGTGTGTCCATCATGCAGCCTCTCCGCGCTGCCAAAGACGTTGGTGATATCTGGCTTGGTAGCCGCGGAGCCGGAGGAGCTACAACTTCTGTCAACTCGTCTGCTTTCTGGAAAAAGAAGGCGGAGGATGTTGCTGCCGAGGATGCCTTCTTCCATCAATACTTCCAGCAGGTTGACAAGGAGGGCAAGGAGACTAAGAAGAAGGCTCAATCCGCAGGAAACGTCGAACCTGACGATGAGCAAGAGGACGAAGTCTGGAAGGCCCTGGTGGATACTCAACCGGGTGTTGATCCTGATGACGAGGGCTCTGACGTTGGCTTTGACCTTGACGACTCAGATATGGCCTCGGACGACGATTCACCAGCATTGTCTTTGGATGGCGAGCTGGGTGAGGATGATGAAGACGACATGAGCGTGGATATCGAGGGATCTGACGAAGAGATGGGCGGAGCTTTGATCAGCGAGGACGAAGAAGGATTCGAGGTCAAGGAGGCAGCGAACGAGAAACCCAAGTCGAAGCGCAGAAAACTGAAGGACCTTCCCATGTTTGCCTCGGTGGATGATTACGCGGAGCTCTTGGCTGGAGAGGAGGATATGTAATGGCATTCGCCAAGATTGGCATGAACAAGCAACGCAATTATTTTGATAATATGGCTGTACTCGACATATTGGTGCAGGAGTCAAAAGGTAAATTTACAGATATGCAGTTGGGATCTTATAAATCTACCACTCAAAACACAATTCTTATTGTTTCTCATCAAGTATCAAACCACTCAAGTTCGTCGTTTTTAGCGAAGATAGCTCTGTACGTCTTTCCACCGTTGGTATCCTCACGCTCCTCAGTGTGAATGCTGTGAAGCTTGGGAGGTTCATCACCACCGCCAATAAAGACGCGGAAGTGGATATAAGCTGGACCTGAAGGATCAGACATTGCGGGAATGCGAAGCTTGCCAAAGAGATGGATGCCATAGGCTGATGTAGCGACGCGGACAGCCTCAAAGTCGTCGGCGCTGAACCCAACGAGGTCTTGGTCAGAGAGGTGCTCCTATATTGTGTTAGTCGTTTGTAGATGAGCAGGAACTGGGTCAACATGCGGCGGCAGCAAAGTACTCAGGCTCATGTTCTAAACAAAAGTGTCAGTTGCAGGCTTATATGTATTAAGTTTACGTCGCCTTACTGTTATAGTCATGTCGGAGGTGAACAAGAGACTTCTTAAGTTCGGGGAGAACCTGCTCGAAAGCAATGATAGCGTCCTCTTTGGGTGGGTGGACAGGGCCCAGGTCGACAGTCTCCGCGGTAGCCTTGATAGGAGGTCAATGAATCGTGAATGTATATACTGACTCAAGCTGATATTCATTCTCACCATTTGAAGTTGTTGTAAGTGATTATTAAGTAGGTTGGTTAGAGAACAAGAATATCACAGCTACAAGAAAAGGAAATAGACCTCTTTAAATGCCAATGTGCAACCAACTTGATACAGGGAAATACAACGCACAAACACGCATGTCGTCAGCGGCCTTTAATCATCTCCATCAGATCAAGTCTGGCAAGCTCGTCGAACCATTCTGGTTGGATGGGGCTAACGTCACAGGTACTAGGGACCCCTACGATTATCAGTGCTGTGCCTTGGCGCATTAACGGTTAAGCCACAGTGGCTGTGCCAACACTGCACAACCGTCTAAGTGCATAAACGCCGAGGTCAACCTTCCTATCCGAGGCAAGACGGAAACGCCGATAATTGAGACAACTTTAAATCTTATCCAAAGCCGAAGCGGCGCATTTCTCAACGCTTTTTCTCTTGCCTCTTGTTTCTGTCTTTCCTTTATTTTCTTGACTTCATTTCACAACACAAAGTTCGCCATGTTTTCTACGCAATTTGGTCGTCATGGACGTCTTGCCGCGCAAGCATTCAAGCGGTTTGCTCGCCCTGCGCAGTCCCGCAGTTATGCGGCAGGAGGTGTGTTTGCCCCCTGTCTGAAAACACTTATACATACAAGGTATCCTGACAAGTTTGGATCGTAGCAGCAACAGCAGCAGCCGGTGGCGCTTTCAAGAGAGCAGCTGGCATGTTGATCGCCGGTGTAGGCGCAAGCACGGCTGGTGGCTTCGGAACATGGTACACAATGCATTCGAACGGAATGGGCTTCCACTCGGACGAAGAGAGTCTGCGACGCTTTGTCGCGAACCACGAGGAGGCTAAGATGGTGGAAGAGACGATCAACAATCACCCACTCGTCGCCGAGCTGCGCGCAAACCCCGAACTCACCGAATCGCGACCACACATGAAGATGCCCGGATCGTACCGAAGTCGGAGCTTGACTGGAGGAGCACTCATCGGCGAGGGAAAGATGCCAGTACCGCCGTATGCGTGGATGGCGCCCAAGGGCAAGCAACTCGTGTCGATCGCCTATGTTGGCGACGACCTGTGCGGCCACCCTGGCATCGTTCATGGAGGGTTCCTGGCGACTATGTTGGATGAAGGCCTTGGGCGTTGTTCCTTTGGTGCGCTGCCTCACAACATCGCTGTAACGGCAAACCTCAATGTTGATTACCGAAAACCTACACCGGCGGGGAGCTTCTTGGTTCTACGAGCAGAAACATACAAGGTGGAAGGCCGCAAGGCCTGGGTTAAGGGCCATATCGAACTATTGGCCGAGCCTGGCGAGAAACCTACAATAGTGGCCGAGGCGCAAGCCCTCTTCATTTCTCCCAAATATGCTGCGGTAAGTGATATATGTCTTGTGACACTAGGTCTTGGAAACGAGGTACTGATTGTTGTTTCATAGATGATGCCCAAGATTGGCTAAATGACTAGACGACCCATGTGATGACGATTTCCCAGAGCGAGCGAGTGACGGATACAAATGGCTTAGAGCTGCAGTATTCATTCATACAAACATATCAGTACCTTGGCAGTTGGCTGGTAGAATTTTAGATAAAGAGGCGTTGCTTGAAATTATAATTATAGATAGAACCTTTTTTTTTTGGTTTTTTTTGGTTTTTTTTCCTTCTTCGAAAGACATAGAACAAGAGTATGACCTATTGGTTTTTTACAATGATATTACCTGTTCAAACAAAGACATGTTCACTATCCACTCCAGGAGTTATTTTCCCCCCCTCGGGTGGCTTTCTTGCGCGGGGCCGACTTCCGGCGCATGGGACAAACGCCGTGGAGAAGCCGGGCCCGCGCCGGAAACGAGTGGCCACTTAACAAATGGGCTTGTACAGAAAGAGGCAGCATATGATGTTGCCATCTCGGGCATGCGCTTTCATAGGCTAGGTGCAGTTCCGCAGAGCTGGAGCATTAGGGAGTATTGTATGTCGCAAAGACTCCTGGACTCCTGCCGCCCGATGACCCGATCACGACATCGCGCAGGGAAGTTGCGGGCAGTCGTACCTCCCGAAGAGCGAATCATGTACATAGACAGGAGCGCAGCCAAGGATGAGTTTTTATCACTCAGGTCGTGGGGGAGTGCCAGTTGGCGTCAAAAGTCTTTATTATTAGGTGGTGACTGGTGAAAGTACCATCACCTTTCCCCCTTATACTAGTCTTTTCGCTCTCTTTCTTCATCTTTTTCTTCTCTTCCTCTTCCTCTTCCTCTTCTTCCTCTTCTTCTTTCAAGATACCCTCTTTACATACACAATGGCTACGTAAGTTGATCACATCTGCAAAAATACTCTTGCATTAGTACCTGTTACCTTTGCTCTACCCCTCCAGGGCTGAAGATTCCCCAACTAATTCATTATTACCCCGCCATCTACATATACACGTCCCATCTCAATACCAGAGACATCACCAACTAACAATGCTCTGCATAGCAACATCACTTGGCACCCCTCCCTGTCGCGCAAGGAGCGTAACGAGACCCGCGGTCAGCGCGGTCTTACTATATGGCTGACTGGTCTCTCTGCTTCAGGCAAATCCACTGTTGCCACTGCCCTCGAGCAGCATCTCCTTCACCTCGGTGTCGCTGCCTACCGTCTTGACGGCGACAACGTTCGCTTCGGTCTGAATAAGGACCTTGGTTTCTCCGAGGCCGACCGAAATGAGAACATTCGCCGTATCTCGGAGGTCGCCAAGCTCTTTGCTGATTCCTCCACGATCGCCATTACCTCCTTCATCTCCCCCTACCGAGCGGATCGCAAGGTCGCCCGTGAGCTGCACGAGCAAGCCACTCAAAGCGGCGATGAGCCCATCCCCTTCGTCGAGGTCTACGTCGATGTGCCCCTCGAGGTCGCTGAGCAGCGTGACCCCAAGGGTCTCTACAAGAAGGCTCGTGCTGGTGAGATCAAGGAGTTCACTGGTATCTCTGCTCCCTACGAGGAGCCCGAGAACGCTGAGATCACCATCAAGACCCACGAGAACTCTGTCGAGGAGTGTGTTGCTCAGATTGTTGAGTGGCTCAACCAGAAGGGTTATCTCAACAAGAAATAAGCATATAGACCAGGATTGTGTTTCGCGTTTCAAAAAAAAAATAGATCAGATATTCCTGCTATGCGACCTCGGCCATCGTCACTTATAGGCATGATAACATGATAGAATAAAGGCGTTTCTTGGATGCATGCGAATCGTTCTATCAGTACTCTTTCAAAACTTGACCTCCTTCTCCCAATTTCCCAACCGTACCAGTCGCTAAGGAAACTCGATCTCGTAGTATACATATGCCGTGTATTCGTGGCCCTCGCCGGTTTGGAAGCCAGCGGCCGCCATCTCCGAGCTCAGCGCAGCGTCGTCCTTGGTAATCTTGCCTCGCTTGTCTCTTCCAAAGGCGTTTCCGCCGAGAAATGAGTAGTTTGAGTCCAGGGCAGTCTTAACTTTGGGAGCCAGCTTGGATGTCGTCTGCGGATTCAGTCAGTGCTGTTCATGTCGGAATACAGCGAGTCAACTCACCTTAACCAAAGCCGTTACATAATCCAAGGGCAGACCGTAACGAAGAACTGCCTCAACAAAGACTCGCAATGTGATAACATGGATCCAGATCATGACACTTTCGCTCCACCCTGTCCGTCCCATACGCAGCGCCTCGCCACAGACCTTGCGCTCCTCGTTGGTGACTCGATCGAGCTCCCTTTGCTCCTCTTGTCGACCACCTTCAACGTACTTATACTGGCGGGGTGTCCACTTTTGCTCTCGGCATTTGGCAAGGAACTCGGCGCTGTGTTTCTTGAATGTTGCTACAGCGAAAAGGACAAATTCGTCGTCCTTAGCGACCTCGACGGCTGAGCGAGGGACGACCATAGGGGCTATTGTCTCGTACTCTTTGAGGAAATCCTTCTTTGCATTTCCGGGAACAACGATGAGATGTGTCTCGATATACTCCGAATCCTGGACTAGAAGATTTGGGTCGACGATGGGGGTCAAAGACTTGGTAGAGAGGTTACCGCTGGTTTGGGTGTCAATAATCCAGACAAGGACAGTACATTAATCACGACAATTACTCACGTCTGACGGCGCTGTAGAGCTGCAAGGTTTGTTTTCACCGAGTTGTACTGATTGAACTTTGTCTTGACGTCAGTGTCAACGTTGGCAAGCTCCTGATAAGCTACTGTTAGTCGAAGCGTGGCAACTGGTTGGGTGGATTAACATGCTTTCTGCAGTGTGCTAATAAGCTCCGCGAGGGATTTGTCGGCTCGATATCGGATCTTGTTCCAGCTGAAAGTGCTTACGTACTGGTCAGTCGGCTCTATTATAAAATGTTAGCAACTGTACAAACCCGAAAAACTACGCGCGACTGACTGTCGTTGACCATCTTATACTGAGCGATGCGGTCCTCATCACCCTCGAGCACGTTCTTCAACGAGTCGGCCACCTTGGAAACAACAGCTTGGCATGATGCCTCGAGCTTTGTAAGCTCATCTGCCTGTTGAACAAGAGCGTCGAGGGTGCCGATCTTGAAGTCAGGGATATTGAAAGGTAAAATGGAGCCATTATCGGAGGCGATGGTACCGCGCAGTGAAGAGATGGCCTCATCGCGGTCGCTCGAATCGAAGACGCCCTGGGGCAAGGATAGGAAAGCGTACTTCGTCGACATGATGGCCAGCTGGAGCTACAGGATGTTTGATAAACGGATTGTGTCGAAACGTGAAGGGTATCTACAGGACGAACTGCGGAGTCGATGGAGGTGACGCCAGCGAAGGGCTTGGACAGCTTCGCTTGGTCAGAGCTATGGCGTTTACTCGCACGTCGAGCTCACGAGTTCATCGATAAGCGACTGTTGGTAGAAATATTGTTGATGGAAGAGACAAGACAAAGTCGGGTCCAGTCGTATCGTTTTGCGTGGGTATGTAAGGAAGTGTAGCTGAAGTTGCTAGCACTGCACCATTGCCAGACAGCAGGAGCTTACTACGTAGTACTTCTGGGCAGCAGTTGACCTTGCTTTGGATCAATGAGTGGCTGATCAGCCTGTGGCTAGTGAGTCAATTATGACAAGCGCTTGTGGCTGTTGACCTCGATAGTTTCACACAGGGCTTCCAGCCATAGGTTTAGAAATGGATGTCTTAATAGATCTCAAGAATTAAGATTCAATTATGGATCGTTTTTGCATCAGGTTACTCAGTCAGGATCTTGTTGTTAGCAGGTTTACCTTAGGTTGTTTAAGAATTAAGTTGGAAATGTCAAACGTTGTGTGGACCCCCCTTCAATCACGAGGGACCATCCACTGATATCGAGCCACTAACATGGAATTCGAGTTGCGACAACACCACAAACTTCAATATACGATCCATTAAGTTGCGCATCATCGAAGTCGCATGAGCCTAGCGCATATGAAGTCACCCTGGAAAGGTCGCTTTGAGCTCGGCCTTGGGGCCTTCGATGCATTATAACCCAGTCTCAACCCGACGCCATGCCCTCCGCAGCGCGTACGTATTTACAAAAACGATATGTCGAATATGGATGCATGAGCTCACAGACAACTCACAGCCGCTCAGCCCACCGCTACGAACAATTCAAATAGCCATATGCCCAGCGATTCCCATGCACCGAGTTCCAATGCCTCGTCCGCATCACAATCGACGGCAGCGCCGACCGCGGTATCTACTCCGGGAGCTGCCCAGTCGCACTGGCGAGGAGGAAGTGCCTTGTTTGATCTTAAGATGAATCCATTCATTGTCCCTGATCAGAGTGCAACAGCCTCATCCGACTTTGTTTTGCCAGTAGAAGCTAAGGTGCCGGCTGCCAGCCTCAACCCATATCGTGATGGTCGTATACGAACTGCGGTACCCAGCAAGCTTAAAGGCAAAACAAATAAAAAGCAAGGCAACTTCAGTGTTATGCAGATGCACGTCGAGAAGCCACAGATGACAGAGCGCGACCTTGCAGCTAAGCGTACAAGTGAAAGAACGGCTGCTGCTGCAAGGCTTGCAAGCACTCAAGGATATCGTCACCCAAGGAGACCTCGGCCACCACCATCTACGGTGGCTCCTCCTCCAGCACCTCCTCCGCAACCTCGTTTGAATCCACCTCTGGGTGTTCCCGGTATTTCTAGGCTACTTGCTGAGCCTACTCCTCTCGTCTCGGCTGTGTCCGATGAAAAGCTGTCAGACAAACAGCCAGCAGGGAAAGAGGCTGTACAAGAAATTGACATAGAGCATACAACCGATCCATTTACGGAAACAGATGGAGTACACGAGATAAACACAGAGCAAACAGATGCATCATTTGGGGCAGAAGTTGCACATGAGAACAATCATGTACACGCGGATGATTCATTTACAGGCGCAGATACTATGCAGGATATTAGCTTGGAACGGCCGAACGAAGCGCTCTCACCAGCAAATGCCCCTCGAGAGACAAACATAGAAGAGACAGCCAGCCTAAAGCCCCCACCCAGAACTCTAGCCCCTAGAGATATTAAAGCAGAGCAAACTCGGCTCCTTCAGCTCTTCCAAAAACTCCGCCCAGCTGCAGTTGTAGACAGACTTTGTCTCGCCCTGACTCAGTTTGGTGGTGTTCCTGGCGCACCTCCGCCTCAAGATGGCAGGTTCCCTGAAAGTGCTTCAGTTAATGGCTCGGGTGATCTCTTTATTTCTTGGGTTTCCGAAGTCTTTCCCCCCGCCGTTATCAAATCCACGACTATAAAAAGACCACCGAAACCCCCAACAGGGAGGCCACGAGGAAGGCCAAAGGGGAGCACGAAAAGGTTGCTGCAAGCTGGTACGCGTATCATGAACACTGCCTTCGTTCCCTTGGCTATTACATCCGAGGGGACGGATAACATGCAGCTTCCATCTATCGATAAAGATTCTGGTGCAGTACAACAATCTGTTACAATAGGCCCCGGCCCAGGCCCAGAAACGCCATTACCGTGTGCTCCCGACAACCAAAGCTTGGATACGCCTCCATCACGTATTGCAAACGGTCGAAGTTCAACAACTGTAGCTCACCCGACTGCACCTAGATTGATGGATTTTCCAGCCGCGGTTAGAGCAACATCTAATCGCCCTCTGGCAATGGCGCCAATTGTATCAACTGGATCGGTCAGACCAGTTATACCGGGTACCTCGATTACACCAATGGCAAGACGTAAGAAGAGTACAGGCAGGCCGCGTGGCCGTCCTAAGGGGTCAAAGAACAAGCCCAGATCGCGGCTTAACGAGCCATCTTCTTCATTCCGCGTGCCAAACGCTATTCGCAATGAGCCGAAGCCTCAACCCGATACACCAACCACAGAAGGCCAACCGTCCAGCTCCTCAAAGTCCACGCCGATTTGGAGTTCCGCGACTGAGCCGGGCCGGGCCCTTCGACCTATCCTGCCATTTCCTGAGCTGCCTAATGCTTCCGACGCAGCTAATAGTATAATGCAGAGAGTTACATATGGCTCGCCTCACAGTACGCACGAGAATAGACCAGAACCAGATTCGGGCAATACCGTACCTAGCCAAAGATCTCAGAGTCCAAAGAGCCACGACCAAGACAATTCTCAGATTTCGACAAAAAAGAGGAAGGATTCACAGCAGGGTCCTCCGGCGGATGCTAGAATTATCGATACACACCAAGCCCCTCCCATGGATGCGCCACCAGCCATCAGCCATACCCAGGTCCAGCAAGCAAAGCGTCGTTGTGTGTCTCCAGATTCAAAGCCAAGAGATCTCGCTATTAGTGGAATCGATCCCCAACCAGCTAGGACAGAGGCCGCAGCATCTCCCTCGGTTACAACCGCTGCCCGATTGTTGTCTGCGTCAAGTAGTTTCGGTACCCATATACAAAGGATTATAGTTCAAGAAAGCTCGAATCAGCAAGTGCAGCCAGGGCCATCTCATCCGTACCAGCAGCATCGAGACTTGAAACCCCAGCACTTTGACGGAGGCCAACAGCATCGAGGAAATCAATATGGCCAGCTCCAACGCCAACAACAACTTAAGCAGTTTCCATTGCCAAGTTTGGATTCTGTGCATTCGAACCAGTCGTCAAACATGCCTTCTCCGTCGGCTACCAGGCGGGTTTCCGGAGCTCCGGGCCAAGTTCCTCTGGAAGTGACAGTGGTGGACTTGTACCAGCGACAGCAGCACCAGCGACACCAGCGACACCAGCGACAGAGGGCGAATCAATCGGACCAATCCGCTGGAGGGTCATCTTCACAAGCAATAGGCTCAAACTCTCCCGTGGAAATCCGAGGGTTTGGGGAGCAACCTCCGCTTTCTCAACGGGAGCAACAAGCTCATCTTTATCCAGCCAACGCGGCCCATGCAGAGTCTCATGCTCGTTCAGAAGAGCCGGCGCCCATGGCGAGCACATCGCAAGTTCACAGCGCTGGTGATCAAGCCTACATCGGGATGGACTATCCCATCAGCTCTGACGTAGTGGCTCAATTCGAAAGCGCCTCGCGACTTAGCCCTACACTGACTGAACCTGATATGCGTAATCGTATGTATCACACCATGGGCAGGGAGTGATAATATCAAACGCATTGGTGACGCAGGGCGGGCAATCGAACTCGACTATTCATGTGATCGGACCTTTTATACTATTGGGTTGTAAGGGGGCCAAATATGCGCGTACTACGAATCATAACGGTGAAAACCGAGAGTTTGTATGGGAGGGCGGGCGTAACGCGAATATTACACTTGTACGGATAAGAGGCAAGTGAGGATAAGTACCTATGCAGACGAGGAGAGGGCTTGTTGGAGTAATGGATGAATTTCACACTCAAACAAGTCATTCATTAGGCTTAGGCCGTTGATCATATATACATTGGAGGAGCATGTCGCGTAGTTTGAGATTTTTGATACCCAGATAATTATATCCGTTCTCTTTTGAATGATTCAGAAACAATCCTTATGCCTTCCGTCAAAATACATGAAGGCTTGCAGGAGAACATACTACCATTGATATTGACAAAGGAAACCATGCCACGCCCGCTGGCATATATGCTGAATAAAAGCTTCTCTCTTCACTGCTAAGCCAAACAAGAGCCGTTCAACCGTTAGTCAATTCAGCTTGAGCCGTATTCCAGATGTCAGTAAAGAGATAAGTGATCAAGTAAAAGAAGGAAATAGTCGTATAGACAATCGGTATCAATATGTAGCCAATGCTCCTACCTAGTACCACGTTCGGCAACGCAGTAGCCCTTTTCTCCGCAGCCCATAAAAAAACGCCGTGTAAATGCTCAAGAACCCGTTCTCTGACACATGCATGTACCCAAGTAAAGTAGTAGTAGTTATGGTATAACTTCCCAACACGCTCGCCAACAGCAAACATAAAAAACGAAAATGCCTAAAAATCTAGTGCAACCCGTGCCGTTTAATCCGCATCGTCATCAGTGACACCAACGGGAGGCCGCACGGAATCGGGGATGCTGCGGCCGTACCACCATTCGTCCTCTTCGACAAGCCCATCTTCTCGGATCAAGTCCAGCATGACCTGTTGATTGCGCTTAATGTCCTGCGGACGCTCAACAACCCGGCGCTGGATAATTAGAGCCTCAGCTGTTGTGAGCCATATTTGTTGCAGCACGGGAAGGTCGCTTAGAAGGGCTTGGGCCTGTTGTGAACTAAGAGGAGACATGGGAGCGCCGGCAGATAAACTCGTGTTGAAGACGAGGTTAGCCTCCCAATCCATGTTGCCGTCTATGGAGCCTGAACTCCGGACCTTGTTCAATGCAGTTCCAGACGACCGGGCTTCACTCGTGGACTTCTTGCGTCCGAAAAGGCCTCGTTTCGGCTTTGATGTTGATGGCTCCGTAGGAGGGGCCTCTTTAGTAAGAGCATTAAACCATGTATCAACAGCACCGCGTCGGCTGTTATATCCCTTGATTTCCCAAAGCCTCTCCACTTGTCGTAGCCCACCAATGCATAAAATGGCGACATGCATGTCATCAGACGGTTTCTCCCGGATATAGCCACGGAGTGATCGCTCGACCCTACCCACATATGTTGGTGGTCGTAGTCGTCTGCAGAATGATGATATTACCAGTGGAAATACTTCGTGAACCCTTAATAAAGTTTGGTCGTCGTACATGCTCATAATTTCGGCTTCGATTGGGTTCAAGGTATAAGGTTCTCGCCTGAGACCTTTGCCGCCATTCTCAGTCATGCGTTTTAAGTAAAGTTTCCGGTAGGCCTCGAAAAAATGGAATATGGTAAATAGAAGGGGTATCAAACGTCGTCGCATACGCTCATTCTGGGGTGCAAAGGCAAGTCGTTGGGCTTCGGTTTGGCGAAGAAAGATATCTTTGGTGATCCATTCACACATTAGAAAAGCGAGCTTAGCAGCGACGTGTAAACGGTGCCAAAGGCCGCATAAATGTTGAAAGTTGATCTCGCTGGGATCTGTTACAGGGTATAGTCGGGAAGCATAAGCAGGAATGTGATGTTCAAGATGATATCGAGCAATAGTGTTCTCGTTCAAGGTGACGAGAGTATGCCATGATTTGGAAGCAAGTCGGAGGTTAAGGACATCGGTTAGGGGTAGGGCGGAGATGATTTGAATCTGAAGTTCGTTGGGAAGTCCAAGAAAGAGCTGATCGAAGCTGGCACTGCATATAATAAGTCAGCCCGGTGAAGCGGAAGATAGTCAGCAATTGTTTATTACCTCTTTCGCAGTGTCTCGGTAGAAGAACGAGGCACATGGGCAGACGATGGGCCGTTCGCTTTAGAAGAATGGAGAAGCGAGACTTTTGAGCGAAGGCCAAAGAACCTTGACTTGTCGCGTTTCTGATCGAGCGGTTTCAGAGGTTCAACATCGGAGGTTTTGGATTCTCGGAGGGGAAGAATAAATCTCGACGGCGATGACGTTGAAGCGTCAAGATTATCGTGAGTCGGGGGAGGCTGGTGTTGATATTGATGTTGATGCTGTTGCTGTTGATGAGCGTTAAGCTGGTTTAACTTTTCGAAATAACGCTCAGAAGCAAATTCGGTTATGTGCGGCGGGTCCATAGCCATCGTCCGCGCTTGATGGTGAGCCATGATGGCGGGCGTCGAGATGAAAACGAGCGGCGGTCGACGGTATCGATGAGTGTGAAGACGTGAGAGCCGCGAGTTACAAGATAGGACGATGCTGCCTTTGTCGGGCAAGCCCAAATGGCTCTAGACGTCCGTCTCTATTGCGCACTGAATGAGAATATACTCGACATGGCGAGAGGAAGAGTGATTTGATCAGACGGAGCGATCGGGAACACCGAGAACTGCAGGCTGAATACTCGGAAGCGCAGGTAGATCGAGGGCCGAGAGGCAATGGTCGGATGAAAGCAGTGGACAGTAGAGAGCACGAGAGCAGAGCAGTCGGTCGATATCGTGAGAGGCGAAATCGTGGTGTTTCGTGTTGGTTTGGATAGGAAAGGATAGGACAGGATGAACTGTGTGGGATAAACGGGAAAGTGGGAAGGGTAATGGTACAAAGAAAGAGCGAGAGAGCGCAGTGATGACTACTAGTCGGGCTGTAGAAGGAAGGGGACTTTCAGGTACAAGGATACGAAGGTACATGCGGTACAAATCCGGGGGAAAGGCGTGGAGGGGGCGTGGGCTAGAGCGCTTCTTGCTAGGGTGTGAGGTAAGATAGTGACTCCACAGACGGGACGATAATGATTTCCTCAGAGGCAGGTGCTCTTTTGAATTAAGATTGACGACGTGAGCGAGGCATTGAATGTTTGAGATACAGAATGCATATAGGGAAGAGTCAATTATCTGTGATGACCGTTTCATGTTCTATATCAAAGGTAATCAGACAAATAAATGCTGGGCTGACGTGAATCCCAGCTATCTGGATACTTCCCGTTCAGGCAGGATATTACCTAGGTACCTTAGACTTTGGAAGGTGTTGATTAGAGCTGACAGTCAACTAAGGTACATTCCATCCATTCCGCCAAATGCAAGTGCGCTGAAGGAATTAACCAGGCGATCAAGATCGCATCGCTAAGCCGGAAACCAACGGTAAAGAGAAACCGCCAAATAATAGGAATTTACACAGTCAAAAAAAAAAAAAAAAAAGGCCCAGCACAAGAAAAGACAGACAGGCCGTGGAGGAACGGACCGACCAGTCATGGTGGGGTGTTTAAGTACCGCCAGTACAGGGCAGTCTACAGCACATCGCAGGCTTCACAGCGACAGTTTGGACACCTAGCGCACCTCATGGCCGCCCAAAACTTTCAGAGCAAACGCTTGGTTAGCCCCAGGCGGCGCTTGGCCGGCCAAACTGTGGAGAGGGCACTCCATGGCAGTTGTGGGGGGGACCTCGGGGCCCCTTTCTTTACTTAACGCATGGGTGCACTCCAGTCTGGAGAACCGCGTGAGTGAATCTCCCCGGGGGTTTGGACTTCCTGGAGAGGAAATCTGGGCAGCAGAGAAAAACCCCCCAGACCCAGAATGACGACGGAGCCCATGGAACCTCTCCACTGCCTTGCGCAAATCTCCCCACCACCTAAACAACAGCAGTTTTCATTAGCATTAGCATTCCTCTGGCCCTGAATTGCCCGCCGCCCTCAGGTACTTTTAGTGACCAGCTGACGTTGGTGATGCATCTGCCCTCCACTCCAACGCTCCAGAAAAACGCCGGTGCGTCGCAGCGCACAGTTATTGTACGGTAGATTTTGGGTGCTTCTGCCACGCGATTATATTCATTTTTGCAGGTGAGGTACCGTGCGAATTAACCCTTTTTGATCCCCCATGATCGCCAATGAAATTCCCGACTCGGCCCAATTGGCCGGCCCTATTTCATTTCCCATCCGTTCCATGCCATGCGGCGTCCACGACCTGTGCGTGGTTCGCTGCGGTTGAGAAGCACTGCGATTATGGCTTTCCCGTTGACTGTTCCCGAAGCTTTAATCAACAACGTTACAGCGCCTCTGTTTTGGCGAGTCTGTTCACAGAGTACCTCACGGTCCTATTCCTCGGCCTGGTAAACTCTCGTTGCGCCGCTCATTAGAGCAAATTAGGCCCGGTCGTGGCGGCGTACGGTAAATACCTTTCGACACGTCGGGAAACAGAAGAAAAATCGTTTGGGAAACGACCCCTGGAGACATTTCCCCCCTTCTGTCTCTCGTTTGAGGCTTGGGCTGGAGCGTTCTCACTATTAGGTCGTCTTGGCTCTTGGCTTACCTTGAAACTGGCTCTTCTCCGGTTCTTCACCGGATCCGCCGCCCGTTCATATCTCGGTCTATTCTCCAGGGATATTGCATTTAGCCGGACCAGATAATGGGTCTTTACAGGCTTTAGGCAGACTTTTTCTTATGGGCTTTACCCTCTTTATTTTCATTGTTTCTTTTTATCTTTTTAAGACTCGGTCAAATGATCGATCTGAAATGAGACAGTTCAAGTCGGAGCGAATTGGATGTCATCCGTATAGCCTATCCAAGTACCGGCCGAGTCTTTGACCGAACGGAGGCCCGATAAAGCTTGCAGTCGCTCGAAACCTAGAATGATACCAACTTGATGGACTACGCTATATTGCAATGACGACGATGATGATCAGCTTAAACCATCAAGAGTCCAAACCATAAATGTTTGGTTGAGTTATTTTGTTCAAAGCTTGCCTATCTGAGGCTTCTTATTTCGCCGACAAATGGCTTTCTTGCTGCGCCAGAATTGCTTCCACCTGGGCCGCTGATTTCTTTCGTTATCTTTCGTCTTAAGATTCGAGTGCTGAGGAGATGCCACATCGAGCATGTTCAACCAATAAATATCAACCCACGAGACTTGAAGTGATTTTACGTTTTCATAGAGAACACCCCTTGTTACCACTGGAATAGGAATCACGATTGCCTTACCTCACTGAAGATCCCCAGAACAAGAACGATAGGGTCCTGAGCTTGGGCCATAGACTATCTCCCCCATGTCGCGTGGGTCTGTCTTGTAACAAAGAGAAGCCGAGGACCGCCTCTCCGGCCGAGAGCTGCATCAAATACAAGGTGTAGGAAGGTGAGTCTTGCACGGGAATTGAGACCAAGTGGGTGGGGGCTTTTGCCGTACGAATCGCATGGCTTGGAGGATTCACTAGATACAGATAACTTAACATACCATCCGAGCTATTATTTACGCACAGTCTTGGCCATGGAGCATTCATGGATGATTATCGTGGCCAGCGAGAGTGAAACCTCGACATGTACATATTACAACGCACATATGTATGCATGCCTTGAATAACTCTGGAGACTCGAGCCGTACTAAGGTCATTTCATGTTTGGATACAGCAGGATTCGGTCGTTGATGACGATAAAATCGGTGGTTATTTCTCCACGTCGCGACTGAGATTTCCGGTCAGGTATGTGTTATTGAGTGATCATCCAGAAGCATGGAGCGTTTTGAGTTTCGAATGGCTGAACGAAAGCATGCTCTCGCGTAGATATATATATATATGTATCCATAATGTTGTCGATATGTTTGATGCCACTTACACGACGTCAAAAGAGTGAAGTCGAATCTCAACAAGCTCGCGAGTAAGGTAGAGTCAGATAATTGGAGTTGTCTGAATATGGTTGTGGATGCGGGACCAGCTGAACGGGCCCGAGACACTCACCACCCTTTTTGGTTCGAGGGGGGCGTGTCCCTATTAGCCGCGGCCTTACTGCGGTGGTTTTGGGTGGAAGAACTGGCCCCATCGTGACAAGCTCAATGTCCAGTGTCTCGTCGACGCCGATCTTTGGAATCGACTCGTGTCTGGTTGGTTGAAGATTTGAAGAAAACAAGACACGGCTCTGAGTACAGTAAGAGAGATAGGTGAAGACACCAAAGCATACCAATAAGATGCCTTGAGGTGGTATTATCATAGTTGGGGACTACGGCAGTTCCTGGAATAGATAGAGACGCCGATACAAGAGCCTTGTTTTTGGAACTATGCCGCCTTGACAGTAGAGTCTGTAACGTTTCCTCTGCACTATTGAGGTCTCGAAAATATTCTATTGCCATGGAACCTTGCGTTGGTTCGAGGTGTTTTGTATGAATATCAAATGCAAGCAAGGCACGCAGATTAGGCACAAGATAATGCCTGCGTTTCAACACTGTCCTTTGATTATCCATCTTATTAATCACAGTACAATAGCATTTGGCCATGTGCCTAGAGGTCAGCAGCACATGTCAAAGTTAAATACTCTCGAGTTGCAAAAACTGATCAGTTGGCGTCGTTGTTATTGTTGACGACACAGCACAGTCAATCCAGGTCACTCTGTCACGCAATCGTAAGAATCCAAGGGCTTTCGCCCCGATAATACCGATAAACTCCAGCCCAGTTAAACCAGTCAAAGCAAGACCAGGGTAGCCAGGGCAGTAAGCACTGCCTCAATTAAGCATGGTCACAGGAAGTACCTTGGAGTTAGTGAGGTAGGTATTCTATGTTGGTGGTCAACTGATAACTCTGTCTCCATGCCTACTTACTAGGTCCTGATCCATGGGCTTCTCCATGTGTTCTATCTTCCTTCCATTTTCTGCAACAGTCAGCAAAAGCCTTCTACCTACTAAGGCGGTCCTCGTATGATTGGTTCGTCTGTTTCTGTCCCTGAAATAGCTTCCCCTCCTATGTAATCCGCTTTGTCTTGACTGCCTAAGTACGGGCACTGTAGATGGATAATTTGACTCCAATGGAGGCAGACGCGTACACAATATTTCTCCAAGTCCATTCCGCCCCATCCCGCGTTCAGTCCACTTCTTTCTCCTCCATTTTCTCCTCCCTTGAACGTTTAAACCCGTTAAAAAGGAGAAGAAAAAATACCAACAAAAAACTAACATGTCATGTCATGTTCCACCTCATCTCGTGTTTAACCCAATACTCATTCTTCTGCGAAGGTCCTGAAACTGGCAACTCCCCCGCCACCATCTACCGCCACCGCCGCCTCTTTCCTTCCCTGACTCGTCCGTCTTCCCTCGTGCCGGACTTTCGCAGTCAAGTCAGTTTTGGAGATAGCTCCCTTCCCAAGTTCCGGCTGGATGCGGAATGTGCCCGGTTCCTCCTTCCCATACATTACCTAAATTATCTGATACTTTCTTCACCTAAATGACCTCGTCTCGGTCCGAGAAGGAGCGGGACCCTAAAGAAAACGCGAAAACGCAAGTGCCTGAGGAAGGACAGCAACAACCCAGCCCAGCCCAGGAAGAAAGAGCGAGAGCAAGTCGAAGTTGAAGTCAAACCAAAGCTTTCGGGCTAATATCAGAAGTGCCCAGATTTTGACCCCGTCTCCGTCATCCCAACCCCATCTCTATACCCTAC
>JAADJG010000233.1:0-57438 GCA_012932025.1 Fusarium austroafricanum
TTAATAAAGTAGTGACTATTAGCAGGGTAATTTTGCGGGGTTCTGGGACTACAAGATTTATTAAAGTTAAATTAGTTAGAGGAAATTTAAAAGGTTTAATTACCTAAAGTTAAAAAAAACTATAATTTAAATTAACTTTAAGCTGCCTTTAAAATTAATTAAATTACATAATTAAACACATAACTCTAACCTAGCCTAGATTGCAGTAAATAATTAATAAGTAATTAATGTAACTAATTATTATACCGATCTCGAATTAGAGAAATTATATCTTATATAATCTTTAATTTGCGTCGTCTTCTACTGCTCTAGACTGAGATTCATGCCAGCACAAACCTTCCCTCTTCAACCTCCTGGGCAATCGCAGTGTACCTCCATCGACTGAAGTATGCGGGTGTCGAACCTTTGCCGCCGTTCTTAGTAGCAAAGACACCAACGACAGTTCCTGAATATAATATTAGTAACTATAGGCGGATTCAAAGCAGGGACAAGGTAACCTCACCTGTAAAAGGTCCGCTGCCCCCAGAGACGATCTCAGCGCTGGCATATCCAAGCTTCTTTATATCATGCGGCTTGGCTGCTGAGCTGGCCGAAAACTCGTATTTATTATCACGAGTAGCGGTCACTGTGAGTCTGATAGGACCCTTGAGCCAGGAGTTAGGGATACTCCTAATCTTGGTCTTAGGAGCCTTAACGCCAGGTTTTCCTGAAGTCTCGGCCTTGAATCTCAGCTTGCGTATAACCTCTTTCCTGTTCTTGCTTTCGATGTTGACGATACTAATATCGATATGCTGTGTCTGTGTGAGGAAGACAGTAATGCCAGCCTCTTCGTCGGCAACCTTGGGATCGAAGGATAAATCAACGCTATAAGTAAACACCGAGGCTGTCTGTTTGCGTGCAAGAAAGCCCAATCCTTCGTTCACTGGGTCGTATTTCTCATCTGCAGTCAGGTTGACTCTGGAGGGAAGAACCCGTAAGGTGTTGGGATGTCCCATTGGTGAGATGGTGAATAGATTTTGCTTAGGAGGTCGCCAGAAGAACCAGTGCCGAGGTAGGGATGATCCGACAGCAAAGTCCTCCTTATCCGGAGCATCGATCCAGGCGCCAGTTCCTGGGACCTGCCTATTAGTTGGTGGAAGAGGCCCAGACATCTTTCCGCGTACCATATCCAGACTCGGCCATTTGTTCTTCTTCCACTGCACTGGGAAGAGAACTGTTTCGCGGCCCATGGGGTAGACTTCCCATTTCGGGCCTGAGCGAGTAGCAAGCGCAACACCCCACCAGTTTCCAGAAGCGTCTTGGAATAAATCAGCATGACCAACAGTCTGGAACCATTCGTCGGTGTTCTTTGCAGTAAGGATGGGGTTGCCCTCGTATGCATTATAAGGCCCACGAATGTCGCGCGATCGGGCAATGGTCACGCTGTGGTTTGTCTCAGTTCCACCCTCTCCAATCAGTAGGTAATACCAGTTATCCTTCTTATAGAAATGGGGTCCCTCAGGGTTACGATCACCAGTTCCATTCCAGATCTTAAAAGGCTCAGTTGCAGTGCCCTTCTTGATGTCGATTTCGCTGACATAGATGCCTGCAGCAACTGCCATGTAAATCTTTCCATCGTCATCCCAAAAGATGTCTGGATCAATGTCGTTGGCCGGATTCTCAATACGAATAGGGCCGCTCCATGCAGAATCATCGTAGGGATTCTTAGTTGTAAAAAGAAGTACAATGGGGCCCCATCCATCTATCCAAGAGACGTAGGTGGTGATGAGATAGAACATGCCCTTGCGGTACCTAAGGGTGGAAGCCCAGATGCCCTCATGCTCCAAGCCTCTCCTTGAAAGCTCAGGAAGTTGTTCTTCCTTAGTCAAAGCATTGCTGGCGTGTCTCCAATTGACAAGATCCTTACTCGCAAAGACTGGGATTCCAGGGAGGGCCAAGAATGAAGAGGTAGTGCAGAAGAATGTGTCGTCTAATTCTTTAACAAAGATACAGCTTGGGTCTGTGTTCCATCCTGGAAGAATAGGGTTCGTATACTCTCGTGGCTTGGGCTTTTGGCTGCAAGCGACCTGGCATACAGTCAAGCCCCAAACAAGCGCTTGAAACAGGCGTTTGGCCATTGGAGAAGGAAATGCAAGTAGGAGAGTGTATGTGTGGTACTAACTAAGGCACACCAGGATAATGTAGCTGACTTATTACCCATCTTATACCTCCTAAGTTATGGTTATGTCTCTTTATAATTTACTCCAGCATGCTGACAATACGATGGCCTAGAATCCGGCCTTTTTTCCAATACCCCGCTCAAACGATCTACAAACTGCCAACCATTTAGCCGCAGAAGAATTATGTGTTTAACTACATTACCCGTGTTGTAATCCTTGGGGATAGGATGAATTTACGCAAAACGACCCACATAATGACAAGCTGGACTTAGGCAGGCATTACTGCTGTTGGTGCGCTTTGATATCTTGCATTAAGGTTTTGGGCTATGTGGCCAGGGATAGTAGTAGACCTACCACTAGACCGGGGTTCTGAGATTTAGGTGACGGTATACCGAGAGGAAAAGAGCCTACAGCTTAGACAGTGTATAAAGCGCGTTAGAAGGATTTAAGTCGAAAATACCAAGATTATTAGGAGAGTTAGCTAAATCTATTATCCTCTAATCTGTATATAATAGGAGTCCTTACTTAAATGCTGCTATAGTTGTAAACAGAATAGTTGTATAAGAATACTAAAGGCGGGGTTAGAATTATCTCTATTTGAGCGGCTAGCAGACAAACAGACTTTACGCTTTACTCCTGATTTAGGCTATTTTACTGCATTAGTCCCATTACATATCTTTCTTTCGGTCTAAATATCCGGCACTATGACAGTAGACGAACTATAGCGTGTATCCATATTCCCTGCACCCCCCTCTTTCCACGCACTGAGATGAGATAACCTCTTGACCTTTAAGCATGAATTGAATTTGCCATTAATTTATATGTAAATAAGATGGCCAAAAATGGATTCTAAATCAGCTGCTTTCTAGGATTATAGAGATACTATTCTTGTTTCGGGAAGCCTTCTTTTTCTCCTGTTTTCGCAGCTTCTTTTCGCGCCTCTTGGTTGTCGGTCCGCGTGACTTGAGAATCTCTTTATACGTTGGATATTATGCTAATGGCTTCCACTCGATATTACCTCTTCCTTGGGGCTTTTGTAAAGCTATTTCTATGCCTAAATAAGTAACCTTTGCTATATTTATGGTATTTTGGACTCCTCTGCGCTTAAGCTCGTCCCTAGCTTTCTTGCTAAGCCTGGTCTCTAGTCCGGGCGTTATTCTGTCTAAATATACATATAGGGTTAGTAAAATTAAATAGCAGTTACAGGTAGCATACAGTCCATTCCCCCAGGATAATATTCCACCAGGATAAGCAGTTATTAGGCAAAGGGCTATTTAAAATGCCTAAGATTTCTAGGGTTAGGGTTCTTAGAATTTAAAGAAAGATTATTTCTTTTCTATATAAGCTAATTAATAATAAAATAAAATAAAAAGGGGGAAATATTAATATATTTCGCCAACTCGGTAAAGATAGAGAGAACTTCTTGGCCCTCACACGCAATGACTTTCACAACATCTCTTCTATTATGGAGACCTTATTTCCAGGAGAGACCGTCAATGTTCACTTTGCAATCATCGAGGCGATGCCGCAGCTCCAGTCGAGGTACTACTCCATATCTTCCTCTTCCGCTCTTGATGTGGACGAAGTCTCCATCACAGTGGCTATCGAGTCATTTTCAATTCACAACACAAATCGGCACTTCTCAGGGGTTGCGACCAATTTCATCTTAGACGTTGTTTCCACCCAAGATAAATTCATTTCCAGGAGCCGAGTACAGCCGATAACTTACACGCTGCCAACAAAACGACCTCATCTGAAGTCCTCTCTTTCAGTCTTTGTACAGACTTCGGCATTTCGATTACCGTCTCATCCGACAGTACCTATTCTTATGATTGGTCCTGGCACTGGTGTTCCCCCCTTCCGTGGATTTGTCAGAGAACGAGTCGCGATGCGTCGAGAAGGCAAAGACTTTGCGCCCATGACGTAATTATATGGCTGCCGCAAGAGGACTGAAGACTTTTTGTACCAGGAAGAGTGGAAGGTAGGTTCAATTCTAGCCCAAGTTAACCGTGTGGTCACTAACATGTCTATCGCCAAAGGCATATACCGCTGAGCTGGGTTCCAAGTTCAAGATGTACACAGTGTTTTCGCGAGAGCAGAAGAAGGTTTATGTTCTAGATCTTATTCTCCGGCACTCCAAGGATGTGGTTTCTCTGATTCAGAACAATGGATACGTGTATGTTTGCGGAGACGTGGGCATGGGTCGAGGAGTCACAGAGACGCTTTGCAAGGTCCTTGTTTCTGAGACCAGCGGATCTTTTGAACATGCAGAGCGGATACTGTCCGATATGCGACATTCATATCGATATCAGGTTCGTGGGGCATATAGACCTGCGTTGGTGTTTACAGTTAGCTGACACGGTGACAGTAAGATGTCTGGTAGCATATTTACCATAGTAGTTGGACACTGGGATGCTTCATTGGGTGGTAGTATTAGTCTTACAGAATGAGCTACGGGTTTTATAAGACTGAGAGGTTAAATGATGTATTGAGCATTTTAGGCGGCAGTGAGGGTACTGAAGCATATTGACTGTAGGTGTTGAGATGTATCCCTTGCCTTTGTGCTGGGGCTTGAAGCTTGTTTCCCTTCAGCATTATACAGATTGTAGAAGTTTCAAGGCATGACTGACTATCTGCCTAGATGTGTTTACTGGGATGGAAGTGAGAGTATGAAGCTAGTCGAAGGGACCAAGAGAATATTCTCCAATATAGAGCAGTAGTAACAGGGCAATGTAGAGCCACACATAGATATTTTATACACATTCTTCTTTAATCGATACAGGGAATTAGCCTAGCCCTGGGTGGGTAGAGGGTCGTGCTATAACAGGGATGGATTAACATAGTACCTCTCATCTACAATATCTGAGGCTTTTTATCCCTATGCTTAAGTCCTTGGACGATCAAGAAGCAACAAGGACGGGAAGGGCCGTGTGTTATTCCCGCTGCATTCTGGGCTTATCAGGGGACTGCGCTATGGTAGCAAGCTGTAGATCTTTGCTCACGCGGCCTGGGGTGCTACATTGGACTACTGTCCGTGACACAGCCATATGCTATGTTGAGCAGAAGGTAATGCCGTATCGATTTGATGGTCAGGCTGCGTCGGGACAATTCAATACCACCAGATTGTCAGCGTATGGTTTGATTGCAAGAAAGGAATTGGTACCGTGAGCTTCGTTCGAAAACAGTAGGCCCCCTTCAGATTAAGTTGTCGAAATATTTGACAGAGAATGTCGAGCTAAAACTCGCCAAAATATTGCCGGCGTATCTTTTCCATTTCCAAGTCATGCGGCAAAGGCGTAAGGAACCCATCAATGGCATCACGCCAGAAAGCGTTCCGCGGATTAACGTGCCAGGCCGACGTGTACTCCCAGTACGGTGGTAACCACCCGGCGGACTCCCAGTGCACAATACCAGTGACAACATCATCCACCGCCATGATATTAAGACTACTAAGGTCGCCGTGTGTGAAGACTGGTCTAGGCCATGGCCCGTTGTGATATTCAACAAGTTCTCGTAGACCTATAAAGGCTTCTTCATCGTCTCCAAGTTCAAGTCCACGGCGTAATTCTCGATGGAAGTCCTGGATAGTTGCAAACAGGCCCCAAAAGGATTTATCAGGAAGCCGTTGGTCAAAGATAGGGCCTCCGTCTACATTGTAAACACCAATACCATCTGGAGGAGTAATATTGCGTAGTTCTGCCGTCATCTTCTTCAGTTGTGCGAGAATCCGCGCCTTGGACTCCTCTGATCGTAGCTGCCAGCCTTGCGACAGGTCTTGGCTTGCAATCCTCTCCATGAGGATGAATACACGGTCCTTGTGTTTGAAGCTGCAATACACCTTTGGGACGGGTATAGATGTATTCTGTGCCACGAACAGCATAGTGTTTGCCTCCGCCAGTGTTGTGAATGCTGTTGCCATGATGCAGAGCTTAGATGATACTAAGAGAATGCGCCCGGGATGTTTTCGTAGACGGCATAAGCACGGTATTCTGTTGAGCCTGTAAAGAGAGAGAGTAATATGTCGCATGCACCAGCTAGAATTAATCTCTTGTGACTTCATGGTCATGAAAGTCGTATTTATATTTATAGGCGCTGGTTCATGTCGCGTCGCGACATTGAGGCGATGTTTTCATTAGGTTACTGGCCCTGATTAAAGAATTCCCTTTGGCTCTCACCCAAATTGTGGCGTTGTGGCGGTGTGGCCTCCGCCATCTCGTTGCAATATACACCATCATCATCATTCAACAGCATGAAGGCATGTACATATAGAATCCAAAAAGTCTCGAGTCACCTCACCACTGATACAGACTTTGAGAAATTTGTCGCCCTGAGATGTTGTGAAGGGAAATCTGAGGCAGGCATAGATTGGTGAGAACGATGAACCTTCACTTCAGTCAATATTAACTTAATTATTTCTGATCGCTTACATCTAACAAGTTTATCTTTGTAGATTCCACATGTAGCTCAAATTAACTCATTTTTACATTATATTCTACTTGACTTCTCAATGGAAGCCTCATTAGTTATCCTTCGGCAATAGGAACCTATTTATCTTCTGCAGCGCATGCAAATCCCCCTCCAGAGACCCCGCTAAGTCCTTGGGCACCCAACCTTGCGTGTACCCTCCACCAAAGTCAATCAGCCATACATCGTTGTTCCGGTCGATAAGAATATTATCAGGCTTCGCATCACCCCATATAATACCAGTGGTATCTAATTGCTGGACTATGTCTTGGATTGCCTCCGCCTATTTTTGCCGGAGGTTACTCGTGATGTCCGGTTTTACCGCGCAAAGTAGTGTCCCGTGACCGCAATCGATATATGTTAAGAGCAGTCCGAAGACTTGTCCAGTCTCGTTCCGTACTAGGCCAAGGAGGCGTGAGATTCGCAGTGACTCATCCAGGTGAGCCTCATGTATGCTCTGATATGTATTAAGCTCGTGGATAAAGCGTTTGTCGTCTCCTGGTCTCATGGGCTTAAAAAAAGCTGCCCTGCCGCCCTTTAGATGCACCTTGGATGGTATGTACGATGGCGGTCCATAGATATTTCTTTTCTCTGGCAGTTGAATATCTTTCGGGTTGTATTGAGGCCAAGGCACACAAACCTCTTCTGGCAGTTGAATGCCGAATATAGGAACGTTGTCTTCACTCTCATTACATCTCTCAGCAGCCAGTTCTTCTCCATAGCCTCGTATGACATATTTCTCTGTCTTAGGGAAAAGAAAGTGTTGAAGTGTCAAGCTTGTAGTAATCTCAGGAAGCTCCTCGAGCTTAGGCAGAAGTGGCTCGATAATCCAGTTGTAAAAGTCCTCAAGAGTGTATCCATCGAGTTCATAATTTTCAGCCACCTCTAGAAAGAAAAGGTATTTGCTTTTCAGAGCTGGCGATTGGGAGAAGTTATCTTTATGGGCAGAAATAATAAACCGGCGGTAATTGCACATAACGACTATTTCGGCGTCGGTACCTTCGCAACTGAAGCTGAATTCAATCACACTCCAGGGCGGGGATGGGGGCAGATCATCGAAAAGCTCATCCATCTTGTTGGGTGGCGGCGGGGTGCAGGGAGAGGTGGAGAAGATGAAGATGGTAAGGGCAACACAGAGCTCGAATGAATGCTAGCCTTTTTATCTGCCAACCATAATTCATTTGTCAGCAATTTTGAACCCTAAGGGAAGATTGACTTTTAGAGTTCTCTCTAAATAATATGGAGTATTTGCTGCCACTATTTATCTAGCTTTTACTTACGTTTTATTTGCAGTACTTCTCGGCTTTTGGGTTACACACTGCCCTCTCTTTTGAGGGTGCACAATAAGTACAGGAGTACATAATAGTCTAATAGACAGGAGGAGCATGCCACAAGGAAAGCATTTAAGACGTCAGGCATTCCATCTCACGGACATAGCAGTCAAAGCCAGTTAAAGAGCAAAAGATTGTCGACAACTAGACCTATTAGCTATTATCTATGCTTAGCTGATTAAATCAATTGATTTTCTAGCCATCTCGAAAATGCGACAGCTGGTTTATCCACTGCCCGCCAAAAGATATCTGCAGTCCAAACAACGAGTGGCATATAAGACAAAACTCCAAGAACAAAACCTAAATGATACCGAACTCCCACAATTCCAGTGACACCCCAAACAAGCTTCATCGCATGATAGCCGATAACGTGCATCAACGGTCCATGTACGAGATACAGCGCGAAAGAGATCCTTCCAAGATATTGTGCCACGTTCGAATTCAGGATCTGCTTCCACCATGAGAGGTAGGAAATCGACAAGATAAATATGGCGCCGCCGATGGTTTCCCAGAAGCGGCAATTTCTAGCTGTCCACCATGACGGGCAAAAGTGATAGAGGAAAACCCAGCCAGGCGTCGATAGCGACTTCAGCTCCGGATAAGATAAGAGGTACAGTCCCACGACATTGGCAAAAGTCCATCCTGCGATTGAGGCTCTTGAAGTCCTCTGATAGAGCTGTTTTTCGTCCATCGGGGTAGGAAGCGAGGGTAGATGGGCACCACGTGTATGATCCCACTCAGCTAGGCCCATGCCGACCAAAAAGAGGGTGAACTCCCAGCGAGAGTGAGCAAGGCTGAATGCAACGAGAGCAAAAAGCGCTGTGAGCCTCCACTGGTTTCTGAGACGTATGGTTCCAGCCAAATAAAGAAATAAATACAGTGAGCATCGGAACTCAACAGGAATGGTCCATAGGTGGGGGTCATAAGCTATACTGTTAGTCAACGTTCAGAAGTAAAGACAAGGCATGCTTACAGTTGGCTGTCTCCTTGGTATCCCAAGCAAAAACATGGACCTCTTTGAAGGCATGCCAAGACCAGTCTTTCCACTGTTCCCAGGCGCTGGGTAATCTCATTACATGTGTTTCTGTATGATCCCGAAAGTAGGTCTCGTTGGCGGTAAACGGACGAGTTGCCTCGAATGCATAAGCCCGTAAGAGTAGAAGTACTAAGAACGTGGAAATTATGATGGGGATGAAAAGCCGGAACACGCGTCGGAAAACCAGAGAACTCAGCGCTATGAAAGCATCGTTGAAATTATTGCTCCAGGCTAGATGGAGCACCCGATACGACAGGGCATACCCTGAGATGATGAAGAAGATTACTACAGCTGGCGGTCCACTATAGAGTAATCTTACAATAGGGAGTCGCATGAAGTCGTAATATTGCTTCTCAGCACCCCAGCTGACAGAAGTGTTGTAGCATTGGTAGCAATGGTGATAGATGACGACGATAGCGGAACAGACACCGCGCAGACCATCTAGATAGGCAGTGGGGGACAGTCGTGCTGCTCGGGCGGGCTCTAGAAGAAAACTCGGTGTAAAAAAATAAATTGTTCTGGAGAGGAAGAACTTCCAGCGGAGGCAGCTTGTGGTCAGATTCCATAAGAGTGAGATGATTATTCCCTTGTTAACCTGCATGTCGCCATATAGGCCTTTTTGAGACGTCGTTTCCATTTCTGCGTTGCCAGTTACGATGAAAACCCGGAAAATTGAGATTTTAGGGAGATAGGTAAGTAGTTATAGGTATTTGTTGTGCTTGTAGGCGGTGGCAGACACTCAAAATGAGGAAATGCAGATGTGCAGCAGAAGATAAAGCCGAGTTCATGCAAAATTAACACGTGTTCCACTTGGGCATTTAAGCTAAAGACACTGCTCCCTTGAGATGTTGGTGGCTAATATCTTGGTCCTTGATATGTTTGAAATTTCTCGATGGACCAGTCGATAAGCTAAGGCTGAGACAATATGACAGCCACGCCAATCCACATAAGATAAAATATTCCTTTAAATATAAACAAAAAATTCCGTACACTTATACTGTATGAGTATGACATGCCAAATATTGAGAACTGATTTTTATATTCATTTAAAAGTAAGCGTAGATAGACATGACTTTTTAAAATTCTCAAAGTAGCTACCTATAATAATTTGCATGGCGTCGGAGAATCTGCTGAAATATGCCAAATCGAGTATTTGTATTCACTACACATAACATAAGGAATAAAAAGAAAAAAAGCTAGCCTCAAGAAGATTCTGAAAGTGAAATATAATATAATCGCTCAGACTTTTCATGTATTAGGAGGCGAATATGATTTCAACACCTCGAAAGTGGCAATTGAGTGGGCATCTTTATTTTCGTCACTTAAAGCCTACCCCACGAAATCCTTCAAGATACCAATGCTTCCATGTATTAATTGACTAAATAACCTTATGTGATAACTCAGCGAGATAGGTCTAAGATGTTACCCTGTATCTCAATGATTTCCGGAGATGTTCAACCCACCATCTTCCAACGGCCGCTGACCCCCATATTTCGTTCCTAATGTGGATCATCCTGATGATCTGACATGCGGTGTTTGCGGCCCGAGCTGCGAAAAATTTGGCCGCAAGCACATACCCGTACTTCCGAACATTCTTTTGCGGCCGCATGTGCCAATTCATATAACAATGTAATCTGTGGCTGTTGCAGACAAAGGTTACCGATCTCGGACGCACGGCTATCTACATGGTGACTGTATACCAGAGATGGAATAGCTATTCTTCCACAAACGGAGATCCGCCCTAGATAGCTAAGGTAAAGGGCATCCAGCTATAGTTGTTGATTGACACGAGATGGCCTCTTAGTATCTGGACAGGCCCCAGAGTATCGCAGGAGTAGAGTCTGAGTCTAAACACTGTATATTGCTTCCAGTATCATCTCCTCGCAATTTTTATACTGGGTCCCCTCTACTGTTTTCTCCCCACATACCCATCACGGAGTTCTGGTTATCGCATCATATACACGATTCAAGGCATTTATCAGCGCTGAAAAACGTACTCATGGCTGGCCCTAGTTCCATATCCGCACGAATGACTTGCATTCTCGTTAGTCACGATCTCCTCGTCAAGATCAGTCCAACAGCCTGCTCAAATTAAAGGATAAGCGAAAGGCATCATCTCGTTGCGCTGTACGCCGATCCAGTCCGGCCATGATAACGAAGATTGTGATGCTCCGTTTCTTCTCCGTTTCTTCGTTCTGCGATATTACCAATTTTGCGACAATAAAAACTATGGCCCTCAATTCTTGCGGCTCACGCTGGCGTGTTACTCTGGCGATAAAGGTCTTGGCGATCGCGGGATAGGTTGGCATTGTGACCGACTGACCACAAAACTTTTGTTGTATAGATGCTGAAGAGTTCCAACACAACAAGGATTTTCAATATAATTATACGTTTGCAATTTTCTCAATTGAATTATCTCTTAATATTTATCACCAAGATATCAAAAATATCTATTTGATCGATTGGCTGATGTAGCTCTTGGTAATCATATCATGGCCAAGATATAATTCACCGAATGGCATCAGAAACGAAGTTTGCTTGGCAAGCCAATTATCGCCGCAAGTTTGTTAATGAAAATGCTCCTAATTGGCCCAACTGCATTGTTCACCAGTACGTATTTACCAAGAAAAAACCCTGTCGAGGCGGTGAAGGTCGGTCGGGCCAAGGTGAGCATAAATCGTTCCACGATTTTCGCCCTATTCCTCAAGGTGAAGCATCCCGACCCAATGACCGGAGCCCGCCGGAACGGTACGTAGAGATTAGGTTCTAAATAGAGCAGTGGGGGGGTCTGCGGCTCTGCAGCCCATTAGAGGCTGCATTCCAGCATTTCGGTGGCTAATCTCGCTAGGGACAAGGGTTACGCTAATAAACTATTTTTCATCCCATGCAAGTCAGGCCACTGACGAGAAAAAGAGAAAAACGAGGAGAACAAATGATAGGACCCCATGGCCAAGAATGGTACCACAGCCCAGCCCAGAGACTATGCTATGCCGCTGTAGTCTTAGCACAAGCTCCGAGAAGTCAATAGCCCTGAAACAGCAGGATTTTTATTGGCAACATCTTCTGATGGTGGAGAGACTGGCCGAGATCGCCGGGCCTAGCGATTGAGGAGCGATTTTCTAGGGCTTTGGCTGTAAAACCATCTCACCATGGCTATGATCTCATGCTGATAAGAATCCGTATCTCTCCTGACCTGGCTTGAACTTGGCATGATAGCAGGGTCTAGGACGGACTTGAGTCTGCGATAAGCTTGTATCAGGGGCCATTGAATCTGAATAAAAAGCCTCGAGGACGCCTCAATTCTTGTGTGAAATATCCAAGCCAGTTTCTTCGACTGTATACTCAACAAAGTCTTTTTGCGTCATTAAAACAAAACTTCATCATGAGCAACCCTCTTGTGGTTAGCATCTCCAACTTGGCCGCTTACACGCCGCAGGAGACCATCGAGCTTGTATCCCGCTCTGGCGTCAAGAGAGGCAACATGCGCCCCGACAAGGTGTTTCTCTCTGCTGTCTCCGCGGGATGTCTGCTTGGCTTTGGCTGTGGCGTCTCGCTTTGTGCCATGACAGCACCCTGGTACGCTGAGAACGCGCCCGGTCTGGTCAAGCTTTTTGGCGCTGGTGTTTTCCCTCTTGGCTTGGTCCTTGTCGTGCTTACGGGCGCTGACCTGTTCACTGCAACCACTATGGTAAGTCTATTTTGGTGCTTGATCGTCGCATCCCGCCCGCTAATGAGGCTCTATTTTAGTTCACTTTGGTTGCTGTTCTGCAAGGTCGGCTTCCAATCCGAAAAATGTTACTGCACTGGTTCCTCTGCTACTTCGGCAATCTTGCAGGATCACTGTTTGTCATGTCTATTATTATGGGATGTAAGTCATTCAACTTCCTGAGTTGTGTGTGTCTCAATTAACATTATTTAGACGGCGGCGTTTTCGATGCATCACCTTACAAGGAAGTCGTACAATCATTCGCCAGCAAGAAACAGGTTGCGCCTCAAGTTCACCAGATCTTCCTCAAGGCAATCGGCTGCAACTGGCTGGTCTGCTTGGCTGTGTTCCTCGGTATCCAAGCTAAGGATCTCGCCTCCAAGGTTATTGGCATGTGGTGGCCCATCTTCGCTTTCGTGGTTCTCGGCCTTGAGCACGTTGTCGCCAACATGTTCTACATGTCTTTGGCTATTTGGCTAAAGACCCCTGACCTGACCGTTGGACTCTACATCTGGAAGGGCATGATCCCATCAACTATTGGCAACATCATTGGAGGTGGCATGTTTGTTGGCGTGTACTACTGGTACATGTACCTTGCAAATGAGGACCCGGTGAAGGTCGATGGTGTTGAATATCAGGGCCCAGTGGTGCACTCTCACATGGACATGCACTTTCTTGCCAAAAGAAGAAAGAGCAGCGTGACCGATGAGGAGAGCAGAGTCGAGTCGGCGCCCGTTTCAGTCCCGGCCAGCGTCCTTGCGAAGTAAGAGAAATAAGTGGAATGATTAGAAGTAGAACTGTTACGATTCGTTAGACTTAGAGTATTGTTAGCAATGAATTTAGACCATAGAACCATTTATCGCTGCAATGAGCTTCTTCTTCCAGTGACTAAAGTTGATGGGGATTGCTAAATCTTCCGCTACAGGGGCTAGAGGGCTCTAAGACGCGGGAGTGGCGGATGATTACTGGACTAGTTTTAGGTATCAAGGTGATTGCCTGCTATTTCCAGAGGGTGGCCTCGTAATAGAGCCTCGTAACTAGGCAGACATGAGCTGCGCCCCTTGGCAATATTGCTTTGTCCTGCTATAGCCCCTAGTGCCTGTCACTTGTCTCGGTGAAGACACGAAGGCATGCCAGCAGCGCCTAAGCTAAACAACGGCCCGAAGAAATCAGCAGCTCTTGAACATTTTACCAAGGTGAGTCGGATGGTGTTGCATCAGATCAGAATGAGCTGTCACGCCATGGGCGTGGGTGTCAATGTCAGGGACAGAGTTTTGCATCTCCGCGGGGTGTCTATCTTTCTCCACATCAATCGAAGCATCTCCGCGGAGTCCCCCGCCAGGGTTTTCCCTTTGCTCCATACTAAATTTAAACATCCTGAATGCTTACCTAAGCAGCTTACCCTATGTATTTTGATTTTCCTGTAAAGTTGTTTGACTTGGTGTTTAAAGGTGATAAATCTTGGAAAAGCTTCAGCAGCAATTATAGTTATTTCGAGAGTGCATGTGGGATTTTTAGATCTCCTATTGATGGAAGAAGAGATGATTCGTCAAACATGAACTAAAATAACAGCCCAGGGTTAAATTTAACTGTTGCAACCAAATCTTCGTTGAAATCATATCCCGAAAGACGTCGAAGTTTGAAGGTTTTCTCGCAATCTCAATGGGATAGTGTCGGTACATTTAGAAACAGATATGTGATATCTTTAATATCAATTTAGGCAGCAATTTTTTGAGGTACAATGTCACGTTGGGCACATAGTTGCGTATTTATTGCCTCGACTGTTGGATAACTATTAAGGAATTGGGTCTAACCCCTGAGCCAGGTGTGGTAGTAAGTGCCGAATGGACACTGTCATTAAGATAATTGACCATTAATTCTGGGGCCTCAGGTGTTGGCTTTGGTCGCCGCCGTTGATAATTGTCTTTGGGGCTCATCGTCTTCATAATTGTTCGATCAAATAAATAAGACACCGTTGGGTAGGAGACTGGTTTGGTGCTCATTGTTAGACACGCAAATGTACGTTGCACAGTCTTAGCTCAGAAGTCTCTAATAGCGAGTGGAGACGGCCTACACACCTGGTTTGTGTAAGACCAGCACAGCCGCGACACTCGCGACTTATTATACAAGGCGACCGCTTTATCCAATTACTTGTGGAGAATTGAGCATATGGCCTGAAAGAGGCAAGAAGAACTTGGGTGAGCACACGGAAAGAGCGCAAAGATGAGGTTGCATCCTGCTCCTTGATGAGGCTGATGTGTTCTTGAATCGTCGAGATTGGAGGAACACAAAAAAGCAATGCTCTCGTATCTGGTAAGTACCTCTTCGAATTCGCAATTTCAGAATATACTGCCTCTATGGCTAATCTTTCTTCCTCAGCTCGAGTACTACTCCGGGAATCTGTCTCTGAGTACCAATCGAGTCGGGGTCTTATTTCAAGTCCCGGATCCACGTATCTTTAGTCTATCCAATGATTAAGGCGCCGGAAACCAAGAACATTTGGAAGGGAATTCTAAGACGTATCGGAAGTAACAACTGAACAGCAGCCATCAAGATCAAATTTAAGGACTTGCTTCTCAAGTTTGCCCTAGACATTATGAAAAGCGGAAGAAGACAGACTCCGTTTGGAGCGGCCTCCAGATTCGCTATGCTTTTCAGCTGGCTATAGTGCTATGACATCACGACCAAGAGAAGAAGTTTCGAGAGGAGAGATTGGTGGAAGAAGAGGCCTTGGCTCCAGATGAATCGAAGTGGAGGTCAATCAGACTTACCAGGCACAACTTCAACCATATCACAAAAACAGCACTGGGCTTTGAGAGCTATCTCAACGCTACTAGGGGAAACGAGAGCCATAACGCCGAGGTAATGGGTTTGCGTTATGATTAACCAGACAGATGACCTTGATATGACGCTACTGACGGTACCAAGAACGAATTACATGGTTCGGGGTAAGGCTAGGGTATCGCCCGCGTGCTCCTAAGGGGAAACGAGGTTCGCCACAGTCTCGAAAGGGCAAAAGTCCAGAGCCAAGAACTGGGGGTGGGACTGAATACAAGGAAGAAGGAAGCGCGTTCTCCTCGTCAGAGGATGATTGATTGTAGTATTAATCAAGCGTCTCATTGTATTGTATATACACTAGCTAGTCTTCCCAACTGAAGTATTTACATATATACTCAAGATTAATTCGGTGAAACTCAGATGTCATACTATATGCATTGTCCAAAGCGTAGACTTGAGCCATTTATTAATAGACAACAAATCAGAACTGGCACGATATACAACTGTAAACGCCCGTTCACATGGAGTAATGTGCGTGCAACGTCGCTCAAAGTGCCGATCGCAATTCAGCATTCAGCCACTTATTCTTAGTGTCAAATCAGAGCACACGAGCAAAGACTTCGTGAGCCGGACCAAATAAGCTTATTTTCGGGTTGGAGCCTGATCCAACGGGCGCATCCATAAATAATTATCATGGGGTTGACGTTCACTGGGCCTGGCATCTACCGATTTTCTTCAACACTTGTGAGCCAACCATTTACCGCCCAACTCCAAGCTAAATAGCACAGGTGCAGGGGAGTATTCAGCTGCATGAGAGCTGAAAGAAAGAAAACACATCGTCCTAACGGAAATAAAGAAATAACATGTTTTTATTTAATCGGCGGTTATAGAATGTACATGAATGGGTAGCATGGTGTGACAGATGCACTCTAAGAAACGCGCTCAGTTGAGGCACTTTCTGGTCTCACTGATCGGCGGCCTGGCTGTAGTTTGCAGCAATTCGGCAAAAAGTGTTGTTTTTTGATATTGCTGACAAGAAAAGTCAAGTTCACGAGAATTAAACGAACGAAAACAATTTAATTGCCAACGTGGCTTGAGGTACGATGCAGGAATAGGAAGTTCAACTCTAGCAAAATAGACCAGTATGGGGCAAGTGGAAATATACCAACACTGCTACAAATCCAGGTTTTGTCAACGGGTGTGAGACATCTCCATGATATGGTCGATAGAATCAGCCTCACGGCCTGTCACTGCGGCCAGCATCTAAATGCATCCGTCACACTGATTAGCCAAGGCAGACCGTCAAACATGGTAGCTGCAAGTTGAGAAAGTAGTCACACTTGTCGTGAAGTTAAAGCCCTTCCCACTGGATATTTAAATCATCACGTTGTCGCAGTCCCTTCGTCTGTCCCAAGAGAGTCACTAAAAAAATCCTATTCTCTCCTAATTTATTCAGGTATAAGCATTCTCAAAGTACCTCCAATGGAAGCCTACTATCCTCATCAGTCAAACATGACACTTCAGTTCCCTCTCACTCATCCTCCAACCTGCCCGCAGTGCGACCAACTTGCTACTCGCGCTCGGGTCGATGCCGGAAAGCGCAGTAACACTGCCAACCGTCCCTACTATTACTGCCAATCTGGCCACAAGCGACAATTCGTCACCTGGGATGATATGGTCGGCATATCAGCCCACAACCCCAGATGTCGATGTGGCTATTACAGCCGAAAGAACCAAGGCAATGGACCTATTCCAAGCGAATGGTTCGCTTGTGCTTCTAAGACATGCTCTTTCAGTCAGAGTATTGAAGCAGATGACGAACCAGTCTATACACAGAGCCCCCAGAGCTCCCAGGGAAACACAGTCTATTCAACAGCCGCTGGGTAAGTGCATATTCTAGGACTGGAACTTTGTGGTCTAACAACATCTAGCTCGAACTATCATGAGCATGGGAGACAGGTGACGGCAACAGTGGAAGACACCAGGCTCCGCGAGCTGGTCGAGGACATGAACATCAAGGTTGAGCGTATGGAGAGCACGATTGCTTCTCAGCGTTCAGCGGCTGCAAGTTCGGTGAATATGAATTGTTCCATTCATGGCTATGGCCGGTCGTCTTTCTTTCGTCGCCGCCGATGTATATGTGCTTTTTAGCTATTGTCTTATTGATTGAAGTTGTATGTACTGGATGATATGGAGAGAAAACTGGAGCTTGGCTGGAACCTCAATTACATTTTATACAAAGTTCTATCTGATCTGGCGGTTGGTCATCATTTAGACGACAAACGACTCTTTACTTCTCTCCTCGGAGCCTTTACTAATATTACAAAGCTTTGGTTAACTTATCAAGCAGGCTGCAGGAGTCTCCTCGCTGTAATTCAACTCAATTGCCAGTGAACGTAGAGTGCGGCGTGCGGAGTCTTCGGGCATTGCGGTAGAAAATGCAGTCATTTCGGGATTTCATGCAGGGACAGCAGGGCAGTGGAATAACAATAATGGCTTAAGGTGGTTCAGCCGTACAGTTGATAATTAGTGAACAGCCCGGCAGTTGTGCGCTACGCTGAGTTATTGGTAATTTGAGCCGACACTCGGTTTATATTTTCACATTATAGCCAGCTGTACGGTATTATGCATAAGTCAAGAATGGTATTTATCCGTCCATCCAATCCATTGCTACATAGGCCTTCAGATACAACTAGCCAGATAGGCGAGGTCTCTAACCAGCCCCATAAATATTCTTTTCCATGCAATTGGAGACAACATCTAGCTTCCCTTGCTTGGGGCACCGCAAGTCTGAGAGTCAGATAGATTGTGTCCAGGTCCAGCAGCCATTCTCAGCTCAAAGACAGACCCATCAGATAAGGTAATTGACTGAGCGAATCCCGTTCTCTCAGGACTCGACGAACATGCCTGCGTAATCATCTGCCTCAACAAATCCTCTTGAGAGTTTGCCTTCGAGCACTGTTGCACAGGCGGGGGCTTATCAGTCCCTTTCTGAACCAAATAAAAGATGGCGGTGACGAGGACGTTTTGTCCACCTACACCGGCGAGGTTTGCCCAGAAAGGTTGGTTCAACCCATCCATCACATCTGACCCTTTTACTTCTCTAAGCTTGTTGATGAAGTCCCCACTATACTGATAGATGCTTGATCCCAAAGATGCTGCAGAAGATACGGCGCACACTAATTTAGTTTTGCAGGCTGAGGAGATATCCCGATGTAAGAGATTCGAGTCAAGCGAAGGAGGGGACTCATTGGTGTCTGAGCGCTCAGTCAACAAGGCGCCCCTAACATGCACTGCCAATAGTTAGTAAGGAAGATGCTAGGCCTTTGACTGTCCTACCAGAGTCGTCCCAATCTTCAGGCGCAACACCGGCAAACAAGCCGTCATGAACTTCATGGTATCGATAGATCTTCCCGTTAGATCTTCCATAGTTGCCATGTTGGAGTGTGTCAACCAAGGAACGCCTTTCAATCGACTCCAAGGGGCTGGAATGGACAAAGTTCGACATGAGAACAATAAGAGAGGCAGCATTGACGAATCTCATGATGAATATGATAACGAAATCCAGTTATGGTAAATAGATAAGAAGTGTATAAAACTAAGACGAGTGAAATCTGATGTTGAAACGACAAGTTAGTATCTTCAAAAGCGTAAGATGAATGACATCGGGTTATATACACAGTAATAAGGTGAGTTATCCCTTTCAATTGGCAGTTAGGAAATACATGCGTACAAAAAGTCCTGAGCAATTTATTTGGGACTTTTGACTGATCAACATACACGTATTACAACTACAAACCGATTTATATGACCCGTTGCGATCCAAGATCACCGTAGGATCTGACGATTGCTACGCGGATTCTCTACGCTTTGTTGTTTTATTTTGCTGCCTGCTGATTATACATCAATTGAATACATGATCGTTGTAGGACTCAATGAATAATATGACCCGTTACGATCCAAGATCATCATAGAGTCTGACGATTGCTACGCGGATTCTCTACGCTTTGATGTTTTATTTGCTTCCTGATGATTATAAATCATTCGAATACATGATCGCTGTAGGATTTAATGAATCCTACGTAATGTATCTTGGCTCTGATTTATTTTATTTCGCTGCCTACTGTTATATATGCCTTACTAGAGGCAAGATCGTCAAATTAGAGGTTGTAGGATTCTCAACCTACTATACACAGTAACTATATAAGGTGGCTGAGTCATTGGCAATGCTGATCCTATACTTTAATAGGTTGGTGCAAGCCTGCATCAGCAGCCCTAGTTCTCGGCGGTAAGCGAACTTTCGTGAGCTTGAAACTTGTGACCTAATACAGAATAGTTCAATTATATACTGGCGACATCAATACTAAAGCCTTTAGAAATTTTATAAAAAGCGCCTGTAAAACCTATTGACCAAAGTGCTGCCCAAGCTACAGATCAACACCTCCAACTCACCTGACAAAGCATACAAACCCGCGATATCACTTCTATATCTATCTTTGGCTTTAAGACCTTTGAAGCTTCATCATGCAGTATAAGAACATCCTCTCTCTTGTTGCCTCAATTTCTCTCGTCCACGGATTTGTTATTCCTGAGGGTCTGAAAGACGGTATCTATTCCGTCAACAAGGACGAGAGCGGCAATGAGAAGATTGAGTTTGTCTCTGAGTTTGACGACTCTGTAAAGCCCAAAATGCGCCGGGTTCCTCTTCCAAATGGAGAGATTGGGGTAAGTAATTTGTTCGGCCGGGAGATGCCAGGAATCACACAACTCATAGCCTAACGTATTACATAGTGCACTGGCGCAGGGCTGGACTACAGCGACCTAGCGGGAGCCCAAGTGCAGTTGTATAACTACTGCGGAGGCAGCGCCCCTCTGACCTCTAATCTTATGGTTTTTGTTCATCGCTCAGCCAAGGCTTACGTCTGTAACTACGGGGGAGCGAATACTTGCGCTGACCATGAGGCCAAGGCGGCGTTTGCTTCGCTCTCTGGGAACTGCGGAAACCCATCATCTCCTCTTGGTGGCTGGTAAGTTTTTCATCAGCGTGGAATAGAATTGGTGTTAACTATCTTACAGGTACTGGTTGAAGGATTGGGCAAAGACTTATGGTTACGATGCTGAAGGGGCTGACGTTTGCACTAATCTCTGAATTATGGCTTGTCTTGCTTCAAAGTTCATCCTTCATTTGTATGTATATTTGTTTGGTTTGTCATAACCAGTCTTTACCTTACGTATTAAATTCATTCGGGGCTCAACTAAGCCTTCATCACTTTGAAAGCACAAGTCAGCCAACAGAACGCATTTTAGCAACGCAAAACGCAAAGATGCACGTTCCCGACTGACATCGACCTCGTCTCTGAAGTAACTTTTCAGTGACTGCTAAGTAATATATGCAGATGACAAAATTACTATATGCAACACATAATCGATGTTTAAACTTGGTGTTATTCTACCCAAGCGCGTTCCGTCAATAAAATTGTCCTCTGGATGCTCACAAATTTTGACATCCATTATCACCAGTATCCATATTGTATAGGGCCGAACACCTCCCAAGGTACCCCTTTGCCTGGAGCCAGTCTCTCTTCTGAATTTCCAGAGAATGGATTTGGCCCATCCCGATAAACAAAATCCATAACATCCTGGCTGACATCGGTTACAAGACCACGCCTGCTCGCCTCCCTGTTCTCAACTAAGACAATCAACTTTGGCTGGTCACGCGCAGGTCGCTCTCTCCATCCTAGCTTTGCTCGCATGCCCTGTAATAGATCTCTGTAGTTCCCATCGACGGGAATGAAAACAAGATGACTCAGCTCAAGTGATTCAAGTGTAGATGGTAAGGCGAAAAGGAACTCTATGACATCGTTACGTTTAACAAAGAACCGGGAGAGCGAGAAGTGGCGAAGCTTCAGCCACTTGTTGACGGGGAAAATAGTACGTAAAGGGATATAATTATGTTCGGTTGGTCCAATTCCGAGAAAGCTTGAGCCTCCAACAGGAATGCTGGTATAGAGACTGATGCATTGCAAATCAGGTGCCTTGCTAAGCGCATCGTGGAGACATCCACTTCGAAACGAGACCCAATTCTCCCTAGCTTGGCCTCCGCAACTAAGAGACAGCGTTAGACTCTTGAAACCAGGATGGCTCAAGATAGTGACGAGATCTTGATATTCTTCATGATTTGGCTTGTCGAAGACCCGGCAGTTGACTCCGAGCCAAAGCTGATGGCTGTCCACGCCGAATTCAGTCAGATTGCTGGTTGGCGTCTCGCGTAGATGTTCTGCGATATGCTTGGTGACGAGAGAAAAGCCACGCCACTCTTGCTTGACAGGGTATCCAAAGTCTCCAGCACTAAGACCGTCCCATGGTCCGAGATAATAATGCGGACTCTCAGGCCAACCCTGAGGCTTCGGACAAACCAATCCCTCTGGGATCGATCTGATATTAGGCGTATGGTATAATGGTCTCTTTTGCAAGCCATATGCAGCAGGGGTAAGAGTGACCTTCTTCAAGTTCGAAAAACGCGTCAGACCGTACTTCAGCGCCTCAGCATCCCTATTGGAAGCTATAACATCTCTCTGTTGTTTATACATCTTCTCGTAGAGTTGGTATGATTCGATTGGGGTGCAGCGAGGAATAGTTGCAAAATCAACCTCCTCAAGTCCAAAGTCCTCAGGTTCCATGTAATTGACGAAGGTGTGCTCACTGTAGACCATGCGGAACCAGTCAGGGACGCCTGTGACATCGCCAATATCTCCCTCATCGCCCTCCATGTACACGTCGTGGAAAGTTGGATAGCGACTGCTGTGGCGCGCATCATCATAAATGATCTCTTTGACCTTGAGTTGAAAGACATCATGATCTGCAATGGCCTTAAAGACCTCAATATCTAGTGGGTTGGTCGAAAGGAAGACGCGGTCAAGGCGAAGATGAGCGACTTCTTTCATATATGAACATGTTTGGCGTAGACTTTTGATGTCGAGGTTTGGGAGAAATGAGACCACTTCTTTGAGAATCTCAACAGGAAGATAGCCAAAGCTACCGGATAATTTGCGGTTCTGGTCAAACGAGGTCATTGTCTCAAAAAGTGAGCGAAAGGTTTAAGTTCTGACAAGATGGAACACGGACCTACTAAAATGATACGACCAACATAACATGATATCACGTGATTATTAGACGATATTTAGTGGTTGCCCGCTGGTCAGAGATAGATTAAATAAAATATTATATTACTTTTTATAGAATCGGCTGCTATGCTTTCGTCGGGCAAGGGTCCTTACCTGTATGTGTATAAATAACTCTGCCGTCAAGACTCGGACACTCATGTATTACTACACAGTTTCTAGGATCAAAGTATAATTAGAAGATTTATTATAAACACCACTACTTTGAAGCTGCGATAATTCTGACTGCCATAGCAGGTAGCGTATCCTCCACAACGTCCATCTTTCCAAAGATTTCGGGTAGCTCTTCACCCTCCAGAGCAGTACAATAAGCTGTGTTAAACCTGCAACAGAGTTAGGTTAACAATGCGTAACGTAGGTCTGACACTGGGAATACTAACCCGACAGTCTGTGCTGTTGACGCGTCCCAAAGGTGTGCAGCTGCGAACCAGGGCTTGCCACCATTGGCAGAAAGCTTCTTCAAAATAGGCGTATAAGCTTCTGGAGTTGGCTTTGCTAGCCCTGCTGAGTCACATGATAATATGTTCTCAACCGGCATATCAACACCACCTCGAGAAAAGTATCCGCCAACACGAGCAGTGTCTCCCGTCGTGAAACAATAAACAGTAAAGCCAGATTCACGGAGCTTGTTAACGCTCTCAGCAGCTCCCTCCCGCAGGTTTAACTGCTTCCACTCATTAATCAGATAAGAAACATCCTCTGGGCTCGCAAATGATCTTGGGTTCTCAATGCCGGCGTAATGGAGGCATCGGTAGAACAAAGACTCAAAAACTTTGTAGAAGACGACATAACGTCCAGACATGGAAAGATAAGTATATTCACGGTCGGCCACCTCTAACCAACAGCATCCGAGCAACTTGGGCTGGACTCCTCTGGGGCGGAGCTTGTCGCCAAGGCACTTATCAATGGCCTCGAAGAGGTGCTCATATGAGACGAGCGTGCCGACGACGTCGAAGACAACGTTTTTGGATGACATAATGGAAGGACTGAGGAGAGATTTTACAGATGATGCAGAACAAAAGAGCATGAGTTGTTCATATGCAGAACATAATAAATGACAGAATAAATAAGAGGCATATTACTAATATTGTGACCCCTCAGCATCGTTACATCAGTTGTCTGACTTCCCCGCACCAAAAGACAAAAGGGTATCCGGATTGCCAGTGTTTGTCCAGCCGGGCCGGCTTGGGATCTTCACCTTACTGCCTGAATCGTTACCTTGAAGCTCTTCCCCTCACCTGGCCTAAGCAGGATGAATAGTACCGGGCCGGCCTTTGAATTTTATCTCATCAATTGCTATGTCAGAATTCCATTTCCCCGACTGAGAGTGAGGATGGATTAAATGCTGGCTGTTTGCTAGACATGATGGGGCGTTAGGCTAGGAAAAGAATTGAGGGCCAAAGAGCATCATGACCACGATATCTATTTCGAGGCAGAGGGCGAGTATGGAGCATGAGGGATCTCAATACCACATAATGCTATATAAATGTTTCTACGTAGCTCCATGCCCTTACCAGCTATTGTCAGAAGGAGGCATCATCATAAAACTCTGATCTTCCATCTGACTATCGGGGAATATATCGAAGGAATTGATTGTCACAATGTTCTGCGACACTTCTCTCGTCCAATTCATCAAGTCGTCCACTATGTCTCCAACATCTGGCCAGCTGGTTGATGCCTCGGGAAAGACTATGCCCGGAATTTTGTTGTCAGCTAATGATCTGATTGACACGGATGATTGCTGCGTATTCACGCTCCCCGCCCCAACACAAAGCGATGACCATTATTTAAAACGAGTATAGGTATCCTGGAGCTGCTTGTTATCGGACGCACGGCGTCTGCTGCTCTGTGAATGTAGCCGGCGGACTGCTAACTCAATTGTCTCGATTAAGGAGGCTTCTGACTTATTAGACACGTTACTCCCAATAGACATCAGGTTGATGAATTTCATGCCCTGGGTAACTGCCATTCGTGAACGATCCGTGCTTTGTTTGAGGCTTTGAGCAAGAAGAAGCAGGAGGGATGCGCGACAAGAGCTGGACTCGGTATAACTTGCTCTGGCAAGGCCTATCTCGTTGTGGAGAAGTTCCAGAAGATCTATGACGCTGAAAGCTGCTTCCAAGGCATCTGACACAAGAACAGCGCGTCGACTTGAGCGTTCATTGGATGGGCCGCGCGTCGATTCAAAAAAGTCAAATGGCCTTCCAGTAAATATCTGGACGAGATGGTAGTTGAGTTTCAAGTGCACGTTGGGGAAGGGTAACGATGGTATTAGAGTTACACCAGTACAGCATGCTGGGTAGTGTTATCTAAGGTACACTGGAATTGTAAGTCTATTAGTATTAGTGCCTAGGTGAGTGACGAATGAGAGCCTCCCTATTACTGTATTATTAGACTGTAGCGTAATTTACCAAGTCATAAGCGATTCGATGTTTATTTGTCGTACAATCCCCAATGAATCTGTTTTACCATTGCATCTAGCAACTACTCTATCCTTTTTACCATGGCTACTTCAAAGTTACCAGACGATAACAAACTCTCAGACGAGACTGACCTTGCTGCATCTCCTTTGTAGGTCCCGCTATGTCCGACGCCATTTCCAACTTTGGAGGTGGTGGTCTATCGACCCCGTACCTAGCAAACTTGGCGACTTCACTGAATTCTGCGGCCGGCTGTTTGATTACTCTGTTCGGTGGACCTTTGATCAATAAGTTCGGCATTAAGTGGTCATGCATGACTGCGGCAGTGTCGATGCCCCTCTCAGGTTCTGCTTTCTACGTGAGCGCAAGGTACTACGTGGATTGGTACCTTCTGCTTGCAAAGGTCAGTGGAACCTATCCTCATAGGACCATATTAGAACTGACAGATTTAGTAGCTCATTGTTGGGTTCACAACGGGGTTTCTCTACGTTGGCGAGACTACGGCCATGTTGTCATACCCGAAAGCAAACGATAGAGGCTTCTATCTACGTAAGCAAGGTCTAAAATATATATACACGAAAGTTAATAATAGGTCTAATCAGGTATATGGTCTGCGATGCGAAATTCGGGTAGTGTTATCGGCGGCTCCATCAACTTTTCGAATAGCCACTCCGAGGCTGATGTAGGAGGCGTCGCGTGGTCCACCTACCTTACTTTTGTTGCCTTTGGTGAGTCTCACCTAAATCGTTGTTCTTGACGCGTTTTAAAAAAAAACAAGATTCTGGTGAAAACAACAGAATGTACGGGCCTATTTTGGGCTTTCTTGCTATCGCTCGAAGCATTGCTAAGGCTATTTATTTCTTTAAATCTAAATCTAAATCCCTTATAATTTTGCCACAAAAATCTTCAGGGCTTTAATCTGTCCACAGCCGACAAGCGACAGCAATGCAGTATTATTATTATGGGGTGTACCTTGAGGTCGAGATACCGGATATGGATACTCCTCAAAATCGAGGGTTAATAGACCCAGGGTATATCGGACAGAACAACAATTACGAACAGCTTAGCCCCGCACGCCCAGCACGTCCGTCCTTTGAAGACGTTTCGGGCCCGAAATAACTAAATTAGGTCTAGTTTGTTATTCCTTCAAGTAGGACAGTAACTGTAAATGGTATAGTTGAGCACATCATGTGGAGACTTGTCGGGCCCGAACAATCAGAATACACTTGGTTGGCTGGTCTGGGCCTGTCCTGGAGGAATGCATTGTTGAAACGGGAGGGTTTATTGGAAGATGAGATTGGGGTAACATCGTAATTCGTATATCGGAAACTAGGTCGGCCATTTATCAAAGTCCGTTGTGCGCGACAACCATCTTCTCATTATTGGAAAGAAAAAAAAAGCCAAACTTATAAATAATCATATCAACCCACGGCTGTCTACATTGCATAGACATCTTAAGTTTCAAAGTATTTCGTATCAAAGTCTCCTAGCAGATATCGTTTCTCACAACTACAACAAGACTCTTCATATCTCCATTTATCAACACAATGTCTGGCCTGAAAGTGCTCGTTGTCGGCGCATCGATAGCGGGTCCAGCAACAGCATACTGGCTCTCTAGAATCGGTGCTCAAGTTACGGTCATCGAACGGTTCGCACAACTACGCACTGGAGGTCAAGCCGTCGATATCCGAACTTCAGGCGTTTCTATTATGCGCAAAATGACAGGCCTAGAAGCTCAGGTAAGAACTCATTTGGCAGGAATAGACGGTATCAGCATCGTAGATTGCGATGGCCGCCCATACGGGACAATCAGGGCTACTGGAAATCCCGATCAGCAGTCACTCGTCTCTGAGTATGAGATCTATCGCGGGGATCTATCACGAATTCTGGTCGATCTCACCAAGCAATACAACGTCAAGTATATCTTTGGCGAGCAAATCGACTCTCTACAGCACAGCGAAAGCGGCGGCCCAATTACCGTGGTATTTGCCAACGGATCGCCGACTACCGAGTACGACCTCGTGGTTGCCTGTGATGGCGCAACCTCCCGAACTCGTGCTATGGGTCTTGGATGTCTTGTCCGGGATCACATCCTTCCTACCAATAGCTGGGCAGCATACTTCTCAGTACGAGAGGATTTTCTGAATGGAAGCAGAGTAGGGCAGGCACACAGCGCTATCGGAGGTCGATTCATCGCTATTGGGTTCGACCCAGCAGGGCACAGCCGAGTCGTGCTGATAAAGCAATGCCTGTCAAATCAATCAGATTCGATTACACAATTTCGCCAGACGTTGGCACAGGGAAGTGAAGAACTGAAAAGATACGTGGCAAAAGAGTACTCTGACGTCGGCTGGAAAACCAGCCATACCTTGCGCGAAATGATAGAGTCGGAGGACTTCTACGCTAGCGAAATTGTCCAAGTTAAGGTCCCAAGCTTAAAGAAAGGGCGATTTGTTCTAGTCGGCGACGCTGGATATGCAGCAGGACCCACAGGCGGCGGTACCAGTCTTGCCCTAACTGGTGCCTACATATTAGCTGGCGAGCTTCAAAGAAGTCCCAGTAATATTTCAGCCGCTTTGGAACGCTATGAAGAAAATATGCAGCCTTTTATTAGGGAGATGCAGAGGATTCCACCTCTGGTATCGACTATCATGGCACCGCAAACAGCTTGGGGTATATGGATAAGAAACCAGCTATTTTCTCTAATCGCTTGGACAGGGGTTCTAGGCTTTGTTCATAAGTATGTTGGTGGTGCTTTTGGTGACAGGGACGGATTGCCGATCCCAGAGTATAACTGGAAATACTAAAACAGGATCACAGTATTGTTGTTGTAGTTGTATGTTTCTCAAAATTCAAGCTAGCTTCTCAGAAATCTTATAAATGTCGCTTTCGTGCCAAGCATTAGTCGACGTAATATGCCTACTATAAAAGAAATCCCAGATGTTGGCGATACAAATCAATACTCGCTTATCAATGCCTGTTTGACATCATGGCTTATGTTTTAGTGTGTGTTTGTTTGAATTTATTAGGTAAGAGAGAGCGTGGTAACCGCTCAGGTAGGCTGATCTTGGCTGGATAGGAACTACTCGTAAGCGTATTTCATACGCAGAAGGATAATCCATGGCCTACACTACTAACGACCAACGGCCTTACAACTTCTTCGTATCGTGCCTAAGATAATACCTCCATAGTGCATGGTATTTAAAGTTAACTATAGTCAGATATTTTCAAAACAACGTTATTATCGTCTTCATAACCCAGTTCTGGTAAAACAGGCTGCCCTAATCTGACGACGGAGGTGATTTTGGCCACAATTCCCAGTCCACTACATCCTTCCAACGAAGAATCTCATCATCTTCACCCAAGAAGTCATTTTCGTAGCTAGAACGATTGTATTTCGAAGATCCAGCTCTTGTCGTCGATTTCTCTTCTTATCATTTACGGATTTTCTCTTTTGAACGTACGCCGTCTTTTTTACTTTCTTAGCCCATTTCTATAGCTTTTCAGGATAGCAGATACACCACAAAGCAACCTGCCTTACAGCCATAATATCTTCTAGTGCATCGTCTACTTAGGAGTCTAGACGAATACATAGACTCAGTAGATTAAGGCAAAGCGACTTGAGGCTCCATCGACGCTTGAAACGTAATATTCGGCCTAATCCAACATCACTAGTCAAGATGGCCGTATAGATAACTCTTGCGTAGGCTACCTATAATGATTTAAGATTGAATTGGATGGACTGCCCAACCATAACTGTATTCGTGTTGACATGCTTGAATAGCTCGTCACGCGCAGTCTCCCAACTGTCGAGAGCTCTTCCCTCCGCCACGGCAATAGATAACATGGCCGGTCAGATACCGTGAAAATTCGTTCGCCAGTTAATAATTTACTCTCTCGGCTTGACGAGAGGATCAATAAGGACCTCTTACGAGAAACCGTTAATAATGTAAAGCAATACTACCTCACTCAGCCTGTTCTGAACGCCTGCTATCTTATAGTCCAGGGCAATAACCTTTCGTTTCGGGTATAAAGAACTTAGAGGAGGTGAAGTCGTGGTACTTTCTATGATCCTCGCGTTTTGGTCACTGGCGTTGATCATGCAGTTGAAGTCGCTCGGCAAAATATAACCCTCCTTTTTGAGGCGCTCAGTAGGATGACATTTAAGCCCGAGTCGACTTTCAATGACTTTCAGGTCGAGTGGCACAAAGGATTTGGAGCTTTTGTCTCTGAAAGAATATGATCCAAGAGCAGGAGGTGAATTTGTGGTATTAACGTTCGGCATATTTTGGGGAGTTGATGGTTTGTCATTTCCGGATTGTTGATGCTTTGAGAGGTTGTGCTGTGCTAGCGATTCTCCGCTGCCGAACAGTCTGGCATATTGTCAGAAGCACTGGTTATCCTGGTGTCCTGTTTTTAAAAAGTGTTTTACTAATATCTAAGGGCTTTTAAAAGAAGCAAGATAGATATTACAGTATAGATGCTTATTCTGCTGTAATGATCTTATATTTTAACTATTTGCTAGGATCTTGCTAATAAGTAAATACTCTAGAAAAGTAAGTACTTGAAAAATGCCTTATGGTATATTATTTTTATTTAATTAAATTCTTCTTAATTACTAAGAATACTACTATTTTTAATAAATTCTTTTTCTTCGAGACTTATATTATGCGCGACGAGAATTTATCGCATATATGGAATAGTGACTAAGCATGAATCAAGCTTTCTTTAAGCGAGACGTCCCACAGCCAGAGAATTATAACCTTGCCTGTTCCCCTTTCTCGTAATCTCAACGAAGCCAACTGTCAGCAGCGGTGTCAACCAGAACCTATCACACAGTAGTGGCTTCACCCTTACTTGAATTCGTGGAGTTGTGGCCATCTGGATGATGCATAATCTGTATAGAGGGATAACAAATTAAGTGGCTGGTCTGTAGGTGACTGACGTTACACTATGTAGGTTATTCTAGGATAACAAAACCAGATTAATTAGTTCCGCTGCTCTTTTTATCATCTAGAGATAGCTACTGCAAACTGGTGTGATGTTATTGGTTGGATGCCTAGATTTGAGGCTGAGTCTTGGGCGGCTAAAGCGGGGGTTTGAAACTGATCTGATTTCGCTGACTTTAGGCACCAATTCCATAGACTTGCTTCCTTCAAATCCCTCATCATTGTTCTTTTGCTCTCAGTTTTTTTTTTTTAATTTGACAGAGTGGGATGTCCCAAATCAGGCCACCACGACCGAGGTCGCGGGATGAGTTCGATATCGCTATCATCTGCGCTCTTACCCTCGAGGCTGACGCGGTTCTCACTCTGTTCGATCATCACTGGGATGACGATGACAGCGGTGTATCTTTTGGAAAAGCCCGCGGCGACCCGAATGCGTACTCAACCGGCGTTTTAGGGCAACATAACGTCGTTCTAGCCCATCTTCCCGGTATGGGCAAGGTTGCAGCAGGAACTATTGCAGCCTTCTGTCGTATGAGCTACCCAAATATCAGCTTGGCGCTTGTTGTAGGCATTTGCGGTGGGGCACCATTTTATGGAAATAAGAAAGAGGAAATCTTGCTTGGAGATGTGATTATTAGCACTGGCGTAGTGCAATATGATATCGGTCGGCGTTTTCCTAACAACTTCGAGATTAAAGATACCTTGGACGACAGTCTCGGAAGGCCAGGTCTAGAGGTCAGAAGCCTCTTATCGAAGCTCAAAACCAAAAGACAGCAGGACAAACTACAGACCGCAACTCAAGGCTATCTTCAGCTGGTATTACAGGAAACAAAGCCAGTTGATCATCCTGAGCGTTCGCAAGATATCCTCTTTCCAGCTGATTATCGCCACAAGCACCAAGAGCCTTCAACATGCGCTATTTGTGCTGCTTGCAACGGAAACTCAGACCCTGTGTGCGAGACAGCTCTCAAATCTAGTTGCGAAGAGCTTAAATGCGATCTCGAACGACGTCTCGTACGCAGTCGACTTGAAGAAGTCGGCAAAGACAACGCGAAAGAACTGGGCAAGGAAACTTCCTTCCTTTGCATTCACTTCGGGAGATTTGCCTCGGCTGATATGGTCATGAAGTCAGGAGAAGATCGTGATCATCTTACAACTAGTAAAGATGCTATAGGGTTTGAAATGGAAAGTGCTGGAGTCTGGGATGTCTTTCCTTGTGTTATTATCAAGAGCGTGTCTGACTATGCTGATAGTCATAAAAATGATAATTGGCAAGGCTATGCTGCTGCTTCAGCTGGAGCGTGTACTAAAGCATTTCTTGGATATTGGGATTCAGCAAGAGAGTAAGTTGAATTCCTACTGCTTTTTAACTCTTCTAAAAAAAGAAATCACGCACACACACACATATATATGTAACTAACCTAACGCTAGCGAGTCCAAAATAGAGGAAACGAAGCTTATAGAACAATTTGTTAAAAGCCTCTACTTTCCGGAGATAAACGGAAGAAAGAATAGCCTGAGCCCTGAAGCCCCATCCACATTTCAATGGATCTTTGATGTCGGCGATACGGATACTGATGGACAGTCATGTGCATCCGATCATGAAGGTCTAGAGGAAAGTCCAAGTGGAGAGGACGAATTGATTTGGTTCACCGAGGACGGTCTACTTTCCAAATTTGCCAACACACGAGATGAAGATTCCGACTCCGATGATGATAGCAAATTTGCAGGCTTATCGCAGTCACAAGCCAACTGGGATGGCTTCACAGACTGGCTCCTTTCCGATACGCCTATCTATTGGATTAGTGGAAACCCCGGTTCCGGGAAGAGCACCCTTATGAAATATCTTTCAGAACACCCCAGAACTTCTGAATACTTGGCCAGGTGGCGAACAAATACTTTTCTTCTGTCACACTTCTTTTGGAAACCAGGAACCCAGATGCAGCAGTCTTTCAAAGGACTATTATGTTCTTTGTTATACAATCTACTCTCCAAGGATCCTAAACCCTTTCACATGGCCCGCGATATATTTACGAAAACTCGACGACTGTCAACCTCCGACTGGAACGAAAGCGAACTTCAATGTATTCTCCTCGACTATTGCAAACAATTATCAAAACCTGTTTGCATCTTTGTTGACGGCCTCGATGAAGCCTTACCAGGAAAGGATATGCTGGATGTTATACAATTCCTCAAATTATTGGCTTCTTCTGGTTCCCATGTTAAAGTCTGTGTTTCAAGCCGGCCAGAGCGTCTTTTCCGGTTGCATTTTGAAACTTATCCTAATCTAAGGATGCATGAGTTAACAAAGCTTGATATAGCTAAATACTCAGAGAATGCCATGATCGATTCAACACTGCTGGACCCTCAAGACCAAGAGATTTCCGATCTAGCACTTAAAATAGCCAGGTTGTCAGATGGCATTTTTCTATGGGCTGTACTTGCCACACAATCCTTAATTCGGGGCATAAATAACGGAGATTCAAAAGAGCAAACCTCAGAACGATTGCAATTAATGCCTCAAGACCTGATGGATTTCTATCGTGATATTCTCTCACGATCAGCCACGGACCGCCCCATATATCAAAAATACGTTACTCCAATACTGAACTTGGTCTTGGGTAGTTCCTGGTCTCCATACTATCCCATGACAATTTTTATGCTCACTATGGCTATGAATTCTGATCTTTTGGAAAGATATGTGGTCCGAGGCGATGCGGTACAAAAGTCGGAGCTGGAAACTAAAGTCAAGCGTATGAAAGATACTATGGAAGCTGCATTCCTCGGACTCCTGGAAGTTAAATGCAACAGGAGTAAGTTGGAAGAAGTAGTGTTTCCTCATCGATCGGCCAAAGACTTCCTGCTCGACACGGTAGAAGGTCAGAACCTCTGGCAGCCTTGCGATATTCCCCAAGAAGAGCTTTGGGCACGGCATTTCAAATCATTGATAGCTGATGGCCGGCTTTATTCTGATGGCCCTTGTTCTGATCTCACACGTGGGGTTACCATCCGAGGGTTACTGAATTACCTATTTCAATGGGAGGAAGAAGGAGTTATCCCCCGTGATATTATGATTTCCTTCTTTGAAATCGCACGAGTGTGTTTCCTCCGGGGACATCTGCACCATTCACGAATGGAACTTGTTGATCTGAAACCACACTGTATCGAAAGTCAATTTCTATCGCATGTGGCCTACAGCGAGAACATCCAGCATGTTTATTATCTTCTTGACAAATATGGAGACAGCGCAGGAGAGAGCATGTACTGCCTTCTCTTTAATCTCTGTGAACTTCCAACGCCTCAAGCAAGGGAAGGAGAAGTGCAACTCATTAGACACATACTGGAAAAGGGATATAGCCCTAACTGGAGTGCAGTCAACACCCCTGCGACGACAGGGAATCGGCTCGTGGCGAGTCCTTGGTTCAATTTTCTCATCACTCTTCTGGACAGGCCTTGGAGATTCTTTCGAGGTACAACAAAGTCGGAGTTAGGACCTTTATTTTCAGGCGTCATTCAAATGTTCCTTGGATCAGGTGCTAGTTTAGAGTCAAGGCTCCCTGTTGTGATCCGAGTGGAAAGTTTTGCGCACTCCAAGATAAGATTTGGTTTGGCGAATCAACACACTTCTAGGCCAGTACTTTTTCTCCCGCAGTACATCGTCTTCGAGATGAACACAAAAGCGGCTGTTGATCTTCTTATGGGGCATTACTATCATTCAGAACCAAAAGTCAGTCCTAGTATTCAACCAACCTTCTCTACTACAAAGCCTCATATAAAGGCTCTGGCGTTTACTAATAGAAGAGATCTGCTTTTATATGTTATTGAGGATGAGGCTCTTTCACAGCTACTTGTAACAATTCTTCAGGAGTTGCCTTTGTCGGACCTTACTGAAGAAGTTAGTCGCAGTCAGCATTTAACAGCAAGACTTTTCCAACAGGGTATGGCTGTATCGGAGCCATGTTGCCCCCTGGCAAAAGACGGCTATTACTGGCGTGGTGTCCCGGTTAAGATATCTGACAATTGAAGAAATGTTGTTAGATAGGAGTTTAAAATACAAATAGTATGCAAAGTTTATAGTATTGGCCCATTATATGCATATTGATGTGTTAATAAACCTGGGTCTTCGTAGATGCTAGGATGTAGCAGAATGGGCTACAGAGAGAGTTTTAGTAAAGAGATTCGCAAATTTTCATTATACAGATTTAAACACACCAAGTTGATCCCCGACTTCTTGTTCCACTCAAGGGCGATCCAATTCACAAGTTTGAGAAATGCTATTCTCGGTTGCCTAAATATATTCTTGTTGCAGGTTCTCCTCCTAAATTGCCTCCTGTCGTCGCCACAGGCACAATCGATGATAGCCACGACACGAAGGCAGAGCGCTATACTCCTTTACCTCTATCTTCAACTAAATCCTGCTACACCTAAGCGCGCTGTAGTTGAACATTGTCATCAGTCGCCTCCATCCAATCATCATCATAAACTGCAGCCGTACCTGTATAGAGTCCAAATATTGGCCTAGAGGTTGTGGGCCGCCAATTTCACCCCTGATTGCTCCTATTCTGAGACCTTCAATTGAATCCTGCGACAGCCAAGCGTGCTGCGACCGAGCCTCTTGTTCAGCTCAGAACTGAAGCAATACCACAACAACGCAACCGACAACTTTCACGCGATGATGAACAAACTCAAGGGTTAGGGTTATGGTTAGGTTGTTACATACCTACACTTAGCAAGTACTCAGTCAGCCTTGGCCAACAACCGAATACAACGTCGGCTCTCATAAGCTACTCGATTTGCCCTTTCCCAAAACTCCTCCGGCAACCAGGACTGTTTGTTAGTCGGTGACATCTTGGTGGTTATCACGCCGGTGTATTTTTACGAACTGAGGTCTTATACCCCCTTGTCGATCACCGGATAAGATAGGCCTCCTGCTTTGATGTGGGGTTGCCGGTTCAGTTCCGGTTGCCAGCCGGCCCGCAATCTATTATTCCCCAAGCTTATTTCCTCCCTTTGCTCGATGCCATTGGATTCTGAGTTTATCAAAGTCATTGTAACATTAATCTACTCCGCACACAGAAAACTAAACTTTGTCATAGGGATCAGGAACCAGTCTCAGAAAAGATTAAAAATCTAACTTGGCGATATTATCTAACTTGTTGCTTGAACTTTCTTAAGCAAAAAAGGTTTTAAGTCATGAAAATTAAAAAAGCCCTCATCCTTCCACATCGGGTATTATATAATAACCTTACTCTTTGCCAAGCAATCTGGCCAATACCTTTTTGCACATCTCGTCCTGCGTACACTCTACTGGCCATACTACAGTAACCAAAATCTTCTTCGCTTCCTCCCATGATGAGATCTTTTCAGCCTTTGTAAGCTTTTTGACGTACTTTGAAAAATTGGCAAATATGTCATCAAGCCGCTCATCATAATTTACTGACTGGGCTTGAACGACGCTTAGCGATCCAACGAACGCTTTCCAGAACCAGGTGTAGCGTGTGTCCTGATTCATGTGTTCAAATGTCTCATAGCCATTTCGTATATCGTCTTCCAAAACTCGGATAATATAGTAACGTAGTCGACCTTCTATCGGTAGACCATGGTTCCAAAGCTCGACGACACTTGTGAGATACATACTCATGGCCACACAGAATGCAGACCACGATGATATATATGTCTGTCTACCTTGAGGCGGCAGTTGTAGTTTGTCGGAAAACGATTCTATGTGAGCATCCTCCAACGCGAAGAGAAGTCTTGGCGTGTCAACGCTGCTCCAAACTTTCCAGTTCGTATCAGCAGACGCTTTTGTATGACTTGGGTTAGCTCGTCGTGTAATGTCTCGAAGGGCTGTGATTGTCATGCGCATGTCAACATCCTTGGGCTTTCGCTCAGTGGGTACAAAGCCGAAAAAGAATGGCAGCATTCTCAAAGCTTTTAGACAGTACATATTACCGCTTATATCATGAAGATAATGTTTACGTTTCATCACACCATAAGTTTTGGGGTCTGTACGCGCTTCGAGGCCTCTGGATGCGCATTGGGTCGCGATCAAGTCGCTGATACGACTAGTTATGCAATGGACGACATTGTAGGTCCTAAAAAAGGAGGTAGTCAGCAAGCATACTCGTATTCACCTGGGCCTTGATGTCATTACATAATTAGGTAGCGGGTGATCAGCTCAGCTTCAACTTGGCTTTTTACATCTTGGCCCATTTCTAGTCGTCTGGATTCAAGATAAACCATAAGGCCATTGAAGTGAGACTCGGCAACCTCGAAGTTTCCAAGACATCCTTCTGATATAGCGAGTGTGCTGATGTATTTCGCACATAGTATCTGGGATTTATTGTCTGTTGCACCTTCAAGCCAGCGATTGACCTTTCGTATGCTTTGGATCTTATGGAAGAGAAATGTAGGCTCAAAGACGGAAAGATCACCCATGTTCCGAGAATAATGAAGTCCGGAGATCAGAAGAGTGTTCTGGAGAAGATTCGGGTCCTGGGTAATAGGAACAAAACTGGGGTCTGTTAGTGTCTATTGTTTGAGGTAATGTTCTGTCATAGCGACTAACCAATCGTCTGGGTTCTTAGGAAAGGGGCCAAAGCCATACCCAGCTTGAAAGACTGGGAACAATGATTAGTCATGTTTTATGGCTGAACTAGCACAAGCGGGTGAACCAACAGTAGTGCAGAAGCTCTTTTGACCTCAGTGGCATTTTAATGGGCAAGACCTCAAAAGGGTCCAACGCTGCGCCGGGTCTCATACTGTCAGAGAGTAACGCCACTAAGGGCATATCATCTGAGGAGGTAACGACCACATCTGGTTGGCTCTGGCTCACAGACCACGGCATTCCCTGCCCAGGACGTGGTTTGGTCCTACGTTCTCGTAACGGGACTTGGGGCATGTACAAGCATGTTTGCTTCTTCAGAACACAGTTCACGCTATTGAAGATCAGGTCATGCCCCTCGCTGACTTTTCTTGAGAGCTAACGTACCAAGAAGGGCGTTTCTCATCGCACCGAATATGCTTCTTACGACATGCTACGCAGCCAGTCCGACTCCGTGTAGTACAGTGCCTCGTCTTTGGCGTCTTTGGCTCGGTAATCGAGTCCATAGCTGTTTCGCAATACGCAGGATAATACGCAGTACACACAAATTAATAATTTGCAGCCTTCATGAAAAGATTCTAGCCAAGGTGAACACGTAGAATCCGAGCAAGTGATGGGAGGTGAGATTTGACCTGGGGCGGGACTCTGCAGGCTATTCCCGATTGGGACGAATAACCAGTAGCGTCGCTCAGTTGGCGAATCATCGTCTGCTTCTATTTATGTGGTATAATGTGGGGCTCCTGCTTTTGCCTAATTTTATTTAAGCGTAATTTTCAAGCATTTATTAACTCACTCTTTGCTCACCCTATAGTCTTATCCAATGCCTCTTAGCCCTGTCTTGCAATGCGGATTATTGATGTTTAATTAGTTGAAAAAGAGGTCGCTGAGATAAGCTTAAATGGGATAATTTTGCATTCTTTATTTCTTTAAGACTTGCGCTGACATTGTTTGTTGTACCTTGATTTGTTAAAGAAGTAAGAATTCTTCGTTTCGCCATGGCTCGCCAGAGGCTGCGCGATCAGTCTAGGTTGATATGCTTAGAGATAACTTTCTCAATTAAATTGACGTAGATTATGATTAATTTAAATGTTCATCTTAATTCAGACTCTTTGCCGTTTGAAACATCTTTCTTGATCATTCGCCAAGAGTGAACTTTCATCTTGATTGTCACCCAACGCTCCACTCCAGGATGCGTTATTTGCAGCAACATAACCCAAAAGCAATTTCGCAAAAGCAGCCGCTGTTGCCGCCGCATAATTCTGCCATTTCTTATTCTTGTTGGAGTCTGCATAGTCGCAAATCCCACGGATGACAAGACAGGGGAATGTATTCATAACTCCAGCTGCCTCCATCTCAAAACACAAAATTCCATGGTCTCGTGCCCAACGATCCCGAACACTTGCGTCTTTGAGTACTCTATTACCCGAGGCTATGAGCCCATAGTGTATTTTAGGGTGATTTGTCGATCTAACCACTCTTGCATGGATGTGAATTTGTCGTTCGGTACACACTTCATTTACTCGACAGGCAGAACAAGCAATCTTCATAAGGCAGTCTTTATCTTGCCCAGGGTGCTCGTACTCAGGTACCCTTCCAGTAATCGTATCAAGGGACGACTGAAGCGCGTCTATGGGGAGATCGGGGTCAGATCGAAGAGCGCTGATAGCAGTCAGGAGACAACGTGGAGGTGGATGAAGACTTCCGGTGAGTTCGAAAGTATTTCCTTCGACCTCCTTCCCTCGGTCGTATTGTATTATTCCAGAATAATTATTCATCGGATGACTCACAACCACATCTCCTAGCCTTATGTCGTTCTCTTGTGTAGGAGCACCACCACCAATCCCAACAAGAAGACAAAACTCAATATTGGGAAAAGTTCTCTTCATATTGGATGCAGAGTCGGCAGCAGCATTTGTTCCATACTCACCCGATGGAAGACAAGCTGCAACAACGATATGTTCGTTTATTGTCCCCAACGCGTACGTGTTGCTATCTCCTCGTATGTGGTGGCGATTTTCGTGAGTTGTGTCAAAAAGTGCCCGTACTGCAAGAAGCTCTAGCGGCAAAGCACAGAGGATTCCAACAGTATAAGATGATCGAGGGTAGATATTCGGCATGTCTGGAATTTCAGAAAATGGGCTTCCAGTCTCTGAACGACTTGGTGACAGATCAAGCCGTCGCTTGTTCAATGGGGAAGCTCTTTGAGCCTCTCTGTCCACTGTCTCATCGTCCGTAGGTTTTTGGCGTACAGTTAAATTGTCTGAATACTGAGTGATGGGCAGCATGGCATTTTCTTGTACGTTCCCAGCATTGATCTGCTGATTCTTCAGAAACAGCGGTTGGCCCCAACTTCCAAAGTCAAGATCCTGCGCAAACCGATCCAGTTCTTCAATCCGAATATCCCTGTATGCTTGGCTGAGTTCTGTCTCCAGGGGAAGAACAACCTCTGTATAAATCTTGACTCTCAGATCAGAGTCTTGAAGTTCGTTTCCCTCTTCGTCCTGCCAAATCTGTGGATCTAGGCAATTTTCAACAGCGATGTAGAATTGAGAGTTTTGCGGAATATCCTTCCTGCAAGCTTTGAACACATAGTCAACATCCATGTATCTTGTGAATGCTGAAGGCTGTGCTCCAGATTCTAGTTCAACGTTGAATTTCTGGGCCAAAATGTTAAAAGGAACGCCAAAGTAAACCTCTAATAACATCATGGCTAAGGTGACCAGGGATGGACAGTTGTGATTCAATAAGTCATCTGGATCAATATCATCTGGGTCGATATCTTTGATGTTGAGACTAGATTGGTGAATTAAACCAGATTCGTTGGCAGCGTTTGGTAGCCGCGTATGTATAAAAGGTCTAAGTGGTATTGCCGATGAAGACGTGCGAAAGAACAAGACATCTGAAGAATTCCAGTCCGAGTGTAGCCACGGTGTTTTGTGAAGGTGAAAGACAGCTGAACTGAGAATAACAGCCAGTATTCGTTTTGTCTTCTCGGTAAAGGAGCCAGGTCTGCCTCTGAGAAACTCATCCAAGGAAATAGCGCTCTGTGATCTGTCTATTGGACTTACGCTCCTCTCTGATTGCAGTTTGAAAAGCTCGTTCTTGGTAACCTTGAACACAAGCCGGTATGACCTTCTGGGTTCAATCTTGGCTATCGGTTCACACAGATTCTTCACCTTTTGAGTTCGGCCTGCGGATAGATATCTCGGTTTAGGCTTTGTGTCGTTCGGTTCCTCAACCACAACTCTAACGAGTCTATCCCTTGATGTATGGACCAAAACCTCTTGCCAGTCCCGTTTCGTAGAAAGGAACATGTTGAAATCAATATCTTCCTCCTCGTTGGCGAATTGAGGCTTTCGGTAAGTTGCTAGACAAAGTCGAGCACCAAGGCCATGCGTTGGAGTACAGGGACAGTCAACACAGGCAGTCAGGGCCGTAAATATTGACTGGGCAGCTTTCCACACGCCGTAGTTTGGCTCGCTAATCTTTAGCTGCGGAGCCAGGTCCTCAGTAGCCCAGTGGGACGAGTCCTCTGGGTATTTGACCCTCAGCTCCTCCTCGCATGAGTCCAGAGAATTCGTAACCTCACGACGTGTGTCAGGAGTCGTTCCAAAGTTTAAACATGGTTGGATGATATCAATCTTGGTATCGTTATCTTTGATGGTTCGAATCCTGTCGTGTATTCTTGCTAGCTCTCGCACCCAATCGTCGCTTGAAAAGCTATAGAATTTGGGTGTAAATGTTTGCTTCAGCGGAGCCAACAACAGCGTGATCAGGCTTCTGTCATTCCCTCTGATAGAAATGAGGTGGCTCTCTATAATTGTGCAGTACACGATGAGTTTGGCATAGAAAGCTTTGAGATCTTCATCTTGTTCATCGACTCGTAAGTTCTTGGCAATCTGCTGGACGGAGTTGTAGGTCCGTCGTATTGAGCAGACGGTGACCTTTCCTCCAGCTGACAGACAACTCTGATCCATTTCGTAAGCGTACGGATACAGTCAAGGGGGGGGCCTTAGGCTCTATGAGTCTTTTTCTGACATGTTTAGTATTCTCACACGAGGCTGCGGCTGAGGGAAGACCAGTTGGGCTGCAATGCATTACTAATATCTGCAGGATCAGGGATTAACCCCTCATCTGACCTTAACCTGCTGCCTGAAAGGTCAGGCTTTCAAATCTTTCGCTACTGTTGTTCTCTTGTAGCATTTATGGTTCTCTTTTCTTAAGCCATGGGTGTGGCTTAAAATGAACTACAATGTCAGAGCCTATTGTTGAGCCGTCATTCTCTCAACACACGGTGATGAGCTATGCTAAGTCATGCCTTGAGTCTTTTCAAAAATGCCTCAACGACGCCAGCAAGGCTGACAAGGTCAACTCCTCCCTTGACAGAAAATTATCACTAGTCCAGGTTGAAGACCAACTCGCAAGGTTTTCCCTTTGGACATCCAATCTTCGTGTTTTCAGTTCGAAACGCGATTCCCTAGACAGTCGCTTGAGAGAATCTCTCGACGTTAGGGATGCAATTATTGGTCTTCTGGAGACATTAAAATATCGCGTGGAGACCTGTAAGCAGTCTCTTTGGATCAGGTGGTGATGCTGAATGCTGATCACGAAGTTCATGTTAGGCTCTCGTATCCTCAATGGAGTTATCTTACAGTCAGCTGAAAAATCCATAATGGAATTCCCGGAAGAGTTCAGCGGCGCGCTGGCAGAATTGAGAGATGAGATTTCTCTTCTTCACCGGATCTCAAACACCATACGCAGAGCAAGTAAAGAAACCCAAAATGTCAAAGCAGCTCAAGTTTTCAGGATCAAAGACGATGAAGGGAACGATGCAGAGCCCTTTCTTAGACAACTCTTTCTAAATTACGTACACGACCGGTTTCGTGGGGTTTCCAATGCTATCTGTCAACGACTTGCAAACTCCATGCTACTTCGTCGCAAAAGGATACTCTACCGCAGAAATCGTTATGGAAAGACCGCCATCCGTCTCCCCGAAGTGGTTGCCATGCCAGTGATTTCACATCCGGTCCAAGAGCCAACGGGACAGACAACACAAGGACCTATGAAACGAAGAGCCGTGGAAGCACCAGCCCGAAGTAGCATACAATCTACAACAAGAACTGCGACAACTCTTTCGCCAGAGAAGTTCAGACGGGCCGCCGTACCCTCCGTAATCTCCATGTCTAAGACCGTTGCCCTGAGCAATGCCGATGAGCTGTGCTTCCCCTCTCCACCCATTGCGAGGCTCCAGAACAAGTACAACGAAGCCAAAAAGAAGATTGAAACACAATGCCGAGAAAAGCATGGTTTTCTATTAGCTTATGACTATTCCTTGGATGAAGGGGATCCTTCAGTTTTCATTCAACAAGTGGAAGCCGCTCGGTTAGAACGAGATGAAGCTTTAGCTGAGGCTTGGAAAGACTGTGTCGACGCCGTAGCAGAGGTTACTTGCCCATATTGCTTTCACGTGCTGCCAGTCCATGAAGTCGCTGATGAAAAGAAATGGAAGTGTGTTACCTCAGTCTTCATTTAGTTTTATTGTATAATCATGCTAATTATTTATAGGCATCACATCAAGAACGACCTCGACCCATATGTTTGTTTGTTCGAGACATGTGACTCCCCAGAACACTTGTACACTCATAGTGGCGCATGGAGAAAACACATGAAAGAACACACGTTGCGCTGGCGATGTAACGCGAAGTCCCATGACGAATTCGTGTCCGACACCAGACATGGATACCTTGATCATATGGAAAGTAGTCACACTGGAAAGTTTACTGTGGCTCAGCTGAGTGTCCTGGCTGACCGCAACGCTCGCCCAAATGGTCCAATCTTTCAAAGCTGTCCACTCTGTGGGATTGAGACTACGGATGGTCCAATGGAAGACCACGTCGTGGGTCACATGAGACTATTGGCTCTCAAATCTTTGCCAACCTATCAAGAGGACACAGACGATATTGATACCTTTGAAGAACACCCTGGCAGCATTAATACTTCCAGACCCCATAGTAGGAGTACAATCAAGAATGGACTTGCAGGCTCACCGACCCATTCTTCCGAGCTGTACGCCTCTGATCCAGATGCCAACTCAGATTCGTCAGGTTTTATAACAGAGAAGAGTCGAAATTATGCTGAAGGCTCAAACCTCAAAGACGACCCTGGATCTGAAGAAGGTCCTAAAGTCGAAAAGGACGAGTGGCAGTTCATGTCCAGATTTCGAGGAATCGCTATAAATCAATGGGATGATCCGATCCTTAAATCCTTTCGACAATTTGCCTCACAGCCAGAGTCAGCCTTCTCGAAGGACTTAAACAAGACCGGAGAGACTTTCAAGTTTGATCCGGATTGCGCTATATGTCATGCTCCAGCCTCTCTGGCTTGCGATTGTGAGGGTAAGGCCTTGGATGTTGCTGTTAAGCAGGCGGAAACCAGGATGATGCTGGGAGTATACAATGAAATCCGAAGGTGGGTGCGGGATAAGGCGGAAACCTATATGAGACGCAATTCGACAGCGGAGGGATCACGAATATCACCAGGGCAAGCAAGTCCACAGGACATGCTAGAGAGTACTGATGGAGAAGAGAAAGAAAGTGGGTTTGGTATACTGGAAGTATTGGAGTACTATTTTGGTCTTGTTGAGCTGGTCCTACCAGGTGATCATGAGCCTGCTGTGGCTGAACCCCCCTTAGGCAGTCTTATCCGCTTGAAGAGAATCAAAGATAATTCTGACTCTGAACTGGAGGATGGAACAGAGATGGAGGTTGCTGAAGAGGCTGTATAGATACTATATTTGTACTTGAAGCTAAATTCTTACATATGCATCCTCGTAATCTCAACTATGCCCCTTTACAATGTATGACAGTAAACAGATGCTTCTTTTCTAAAGCTCCCTTTCAGGTTCCAAGTGTTGTAAGTATTCTCCATGTGAATGCACAATTTCAGCGAACCAATCCAAGGCAGTCTGGCTCAGCAGAACGCTTGCTCCCGCTTGAAAATACTCTCCTGCTCCTTCAGCATTTCCAAAGGACCTGAAGGTAGCTTTAGATCCAAGGCTGTCGGCCAGGAGCCTGGCCTGTCCCGGAAAGAACATGTCATTTTCTGCGCTTCCAACAAATACAGGAGCTCGTATATGGTCGGTAAGTCCCGTGAGGTTGTATTGCTGCGATTTTAAGAGCCATGTGTAGGCACTTTTCTCATTGAAAGCCCAGAGGCCTTGCTGTATAGCCCATCGGATGCTTGTTGGAGTAGAGGGGTTCTGTAAAAGGTTGTTGGTCATTGAGTCGACTTCCTTTGCTTTGTGAGATTCGAACAGCTTCCGCATCTGCGGCGTAAGATTTTCAAGTAGTGCCTGTCCGAAGTCATACACTCCGTCTATAGCAAATACTGCGGCAAGGCGATGTTCAAAGGCTGCGGCGCGTGGGGAAAGCATGCCACCAAATGAATATTCCAAAAGACCAATACTGTTCGGATCAACTTCTGGACGGGTCAGAAGATAGTCGACCACCGGTGTCACTACTTTTTCCCATTCATGGATGAAGCCCAAGTTTTGCTTTCGTCGCACAGTTGGCTGGCCAGGTCCTTCATACGTAATGAAGTTCATTCCTCGTTCGAGAATTGCCTTGCCCATGACGTGAAACATCTCTTCTTGGCTTCCATCATAGCCGTTGCCGAGAATAATTGTTGGTCGGGCCTCCTTTTTGTCACTACCATAGAAAATGGCAGGAATCTTGAATTTGTTATCAGTGGAAGGCAATTCAATACGCTGACCAGGAATGGGTAACAGGGCGATAGCGGCGTTGAAAGCATCGAGGTGTTTCACCCAAATATCATTGATCCTGGGGTCGGACCGGTTCCCGTGAAAGAAGAAATCAGCGGAGCGATAATAAGTCGCAGCCCGAAAGAAGGCGTTCCGAGATGAAATAGGATATTTCACAGAGTCAATGACCTTGGCCTGACTGTGAACCCGGGTAGCCAGTTTGATAAAAGCGTTATGGAAACTCTCGAAGTTGCCGGGCACGACTTTGTTGGCCGCAACAAGAACTTCACCTATATCAGCACCCTCGTAAGGAGCAAGAGAAATGTCGCGGAGAAGTTCAAAGTGGAAGCTGGAGTCGTTGCTGAGTTGATACATGCCCTTAGAATCCAAGGTGGACTCGGAAACCTGTCCGGCCATGCTAGATGCCTGTAGCAAGATATATCAGCACTCTCCAATCTCAAGGCGACGGATCTGATTCAAGTACATGTGAAAAACTGGGATAGCCGAGCAGAAAGCTTAAAACCTGAATTCTCATAACTCGTGAACTGAAACGGGAGTCTGATAGATGATTGGGCTATTCTTGTAAATTCAGGGAATGCGTGATGTAAAAGAAAGAGAAGAATAGATGTTCATGTCCGGTTTTTCAGACCATAGATTGATGCCAAGAGTCGGTTTTATATACCTCGATGCCTTTTACTTAAACCATACTATACTAAACTAATATTTTTGCAAGTTACGTCGGCTATTCACATGCTCTGTCTGGCCACTATAGAGTAGGTCTTACGCAGGATTTCGGCACTTAAATCCTTCGTCGTTCTCGTTCAGCCAGAATAGGAAAGTGGTACGATCAAACTATGTAACTAGCGTATGATCCATTTCGTTTAGCTTGATAGGGAACGAGCATAAATACCTGCCGTTCCGAATCTTACACTTCTGAATGACTCTTCTCCTTTGCTCCAACCAATATGAATGATAAAGGGATCAGACCAATTGAAAATCCTATCGATGCCGAGCATCCGGGGATTTTTGTTAATGGTCTAGACTTCAGTGGGACTGTTCGGACTGGATTAACCAGGAAGTTTTATCGAAAGTCCCGCACTGGGTGCGTTACGTATCGTACTAGACGTGTAAAAGTAAGTCATAATGTACCCCTCATGCAGCCTGGGTTAACAAAGGCTTGTATACAGTGCGATGAAGGTTGGCCTTGCTGTCGAAATTGCGAGTGTGGCGGTAGGCACTGCATTTATGACCGAGATCAACCTACACCTGTCGGCCACCACGATACTAAGGAACTTAGTGAACCGGTAGAGTCAGCCGAGAGACGTGAGACTGAACTTCAACTACTACATTTCTACATCGTATATACCGGCCCATCCATCGCGTTCGAAGTTGAGTCGTCGAACGAGCTTTACGTCAAAGCTATTCCTGAAATGGCACTGAAGTCCAAATCTCTTCTCTACACTTTATTCGCCATTTCAGCTCTTCATCAGAGTAAGCTTCAGGAACAAAACGTGCCATCTACTGTCAAGTCCCCAGGGGACAACCGGATTGAGAATCAACACAGTCTGTATATGAGACTTGCTTTTCAACATCATCGACGAGGGCTTAGCAACATCACTTCTGAGAATATCGATATTCTCTTCCTGACTTCCCAATTGCTACGCGTACTGGCATGGTTCGTCCTCTCGGAGCGTGAACTAGAGCCATACCAGCCACCTGTCGAATGGTTCCATGTTGCAAAGAGTCATTGTCAACTATGGACAATCGCTTGGGACATGGCTAAGAGTAACGAGACAGCACTAGTATTACACTTTGTCCGTACGACCCCATGTTTCTGGTGGAAAACCACACCCAAAGGTAGCGATGGAGGTTGGAATTTGGATTACGTTCTTGATTCTCAACTTGACGATATCCAAGGTAACGACAACCCCGAGACGTGGGGAGAGGAGGCTTTGGAGGCATGCAAATGGGCAATCAATTACATCAACAACATCCTGGGAGCTATTGAGGAGCAGGAATCATTTGGACTGATTGCCAGAAGCATTCTGTTTTTCCCAGTCCTAGCGCCTGATGGCTTTATTGCTCTTGTTGGACAGCGCAAACCGCGGCCTCTTGTAATCCTAGCCCATTATTTTGCCCTTCTTACTTCACTACAGCGGTTTTGGTATATCGGTGACACAGGTGCGAGAGAGGTTGAGGCTATACACCACTTTTGCCGTCGCGCTGGCAGACCATGATGGAATGGCCACTCCAAACTATCAAGACTGGTTTGCTAAAGGGTATTTTGTAGATAGCTCAGGTGCACGGTTACGTATATGTATTGATATTTCTCAGTACCATGCTCCAGTCCACTGAAGCTGGAAGCAGTGACCATCTCCGTTGGAGAGAATAACAGTAAAGACCATTGTTTGTTACTCAACCAAAGCAGCTACTGCAGTTGTTTTAGCCGGGTCACTAAGTTCTGTGTGCTGATATAAGGTCTCAGCCACGGGCCTCAACTGCAAATAACACATCTTGGTCACAATTTAGACATTATACCACAATGCCTAACCACTTAGTAGCAATGACAGCGGTAATTATCTATGCTAGGCTATGCCTTAACGACGCAAGTTATGCTGACAAAATCGACCCGTCTAGCAACTCGGATCCGAACTTGACTTATTATGCCATGATTTGAAATTCAATGAACTTTCATAACAGGTAATTATTAAAGAGATTAGTCAAGCAGGCCGATAATGGTTAATACTGGATGTGTTACAGATTACTGTACATAGAGATATTAGAATACACTAGTTGGTATTGGCACGGCAAGCCACGTAGAGGTTGATCTTGCAATGTATCCTAGGGAGCGTCATAGCCCTGGCCCTCAAGTCTGAGATGTCTGTATTACAATACTGCGTCGGCCTTTACGGTCAATCACCGACTGTCAAAGTTGATAAATGATCTGATATGTTTTTAGGGCTGAGTTCCAAACGGATATATTCCGAACAAGATAATTCCCGGGACCAGCGGATGTCGGAATCCGCATTGTGTCACGCCTCTGCCGGCCCGATTGCTCTTCCATTGATAGTTGCGTATATTACTTATTTAGGGAATAGTTACAGCTGCTTACGAAGAACCTTAATAACTTACGGAACTACGAATCTAAGTCATTTGTTATGCAGGGATGCACAGGATATGTTCATTATCAATGTTTCAGACGTAATATCTCCTTCGCTCACTAAGTCTAACCTACCAGCGTCTAAACTTTCCTTTCTTGTAATACTCCCGAATACTCTTACTTCGATACTCACATTGTAAGAATGCTACGTTGTCAAACCCCATACTTCCAGATCTACAGCTTCATACTCAGCATTATTCGTAATTCAGATGTAGCACTGCTTATTCCCTGACGTCCGTCCCCTGGCACTCTTTGTCAGAAACTGCAGTAAGATAACGCCCAGTATTGTACAAGAATCTCGGCACGTTTCTTTTCTTTGGAGCCAACACCAGATAATGGTCGATGCATGCGTTGAAGATGTAAGATTGGAGGCCTGGGAAGAGTATATCAGGGATTTATTTCTCTATCTATATAAAGAGCGCCTCATTCAGATGGACTGTAAATTTACATTTGTGACTCCAATAGTTCCTTGCCGTTCTTTTCAGTAAACTGTCTGACTTTCTGTTCTCGATCTCAACTTTCATGCAAAACCACATTTTTGACTCGAGATCTCTGAAAGAATATGTCTACTCGTTTATCAGACAGTCAAGCCGTGCTTGATCAGTGTATCATACACGGATTCGGGTACCTTGGTTCAAGAATCACAGGTCTTATTGAAGGCACACGCCACGTCCAAAAGACATGGAAGCCAGTTGACTCATTGCCTTTCACCATCGTCGCCATTGTGGAGCGTGATCCTCATCGTCGAGCAACAGCACAAGCATGTCATCCCGAGATACCCTGCTTTGACGATATCGAGGCAGCGTTGGCAGTCGTCACTACCCCAACCACTTTCATTAAGGACTTTACTTCACCAAACAGCCGAGAGAGGCTACTTGATTTGGCTCAACAGGCCGGTGTGCCCGTCTTGCTGGAGAAGCCTCTTTCATCTCCTGGGATTGAGATACCTCTCTGCGATTATAGCAATATTGCTTCCGTGAGCATGTCTGAAGCTTTCAATCCTGTCGTCCATGCATTGGCAGCCAAACTGGCGAGTGATGCTGCCGAAATCACGTCAGTTGCTTTTGCCCGTGTCAATTCGTTGACGCTTGAGCGTTTGAGGAATGCGAATGCCCGACCGGATATTGTTGGAGGGGCATTCGTCGACAAACTGTCTCATGATGTGCATTTGTTGACCTCTGGTGCTCTTCTTGGATCTACAGATGTGGAGTTTGGCTCCCCAGAGGTTCAGGAAATGGCGTATGATCTGCGCCTGAATCAAGACGCAACAAATCTATCTTTCAGCTCGCTCAATGGAGAACCACTTTCTCGGCTCGACATAGAAGCACCAGCCTGTGGCCCTTCAGAGATGATGGTCGACTTCACGATGCAGGTCAAATTGAATGGACGTCCAGTCCCGACGCGCTGGATTGCCAGTTGGGGTGGTATGCCAAGTGACCTGGCTACCAGACTCGACATTGCCGATGTCCATGTTGAGGCAGCACGTATGATCTCCAAAAGCGACAACACATCATACCCTCGATCCAATCTAAAATTGATAGTCTGCGAGTACATCAACTTGGCAGGCGAAGAGGTGCAGATTATTGCCAATCTCCAAGCTCGCGGGCCTGTCAATGCCTGGTTGGTTGAACGCCGCAACGGTGCAGAGTATCTACACCCAGTTCAGTATTCAGTCTCCATCGTAAAATCCATGGAAGTCTTTTCACAGCGTTTCCATGCAGGTGGATACTTGGACTTGGAAGGCATCGAAAAAGCAGATCGTGCAACTCTCAAGATCCGATCGGAGTTCAGAAAGCCCTTCCCGGAGGAATTACACATTGAACGATCCTTGGCTATTTTGGATAGGAATCATGGCGCAGGTCATGAGATGGAGGGTTCCAATGCCCACCCAGAGAATGTCTACACCAAGCTTGGCAGCGCACTCAAAGTTGGAGGATCCGGTTAAACGCAATATGGATCGTCTACTTTCTTCTAGTCATTTCCTTCTCAGTGTTTTTATTCGGTTTCCTAATACACTAAACTACTAGATAAAGGATTCAACTCCGATAATGGATAGAACACATACAAGGATTCAACTCCTTATAGTTATCGCACATTACAAAGGCACAATCGTTTAGACAGTCTAACCAATACAACAACGATTATACAGCGCGGTAATCAATTGCAGAAATTAAGTGTTCTAGGTCGTGGATACTAACGGAGGCTCCTGTCATGTAGAGCCTAGCAATGTAGGCACCTTCAAGCCTCTGCCAAGAATGAATTAACGGCTACCAGCAAATTGGTATATATATAACTATATCTACCCATCATTGCCCAGGTTAGATTTATCTTTCATAATATCTTCCCTTGCAACAGAAGTTGTAATCTTCTTAGCGGCCGAAAGTTTAGTTTGGTGGTGTGCATCCACTCACCTACATCCTACCTCACCCACACCATTTTCACCCTCAGGCCACCTCTGAATGGACAGAGATAATGTTGACCTGGCTTCTGCCTTGCAGGTGTCCCACATTTCACCGCAGATCTTCTCAGTCGGGCCGTCCCGGGATCTCTCTCCCGTCTATGGCGGTCTATTGATGGGTCAAGCAGTTATGGCGGCGGCTGCGAATGTCGGAGAACGGCAGTGTCATTCAGTACAGGCTACCTTTATCCGGCGTGCACAGCCCCAGAATGCGACGCATTTCAATGCCACTCAAGACATGAGTGGCAACAACTTCACTATGTGCCATGTCGTTGCAACCCAAAGTGACAAAGTCATTTTTTCTGCCAACGTTTCATTTCGTAAGCCGCATTCCGATTTTGAGCACCAACAACCTCAGACAATACCTTCAACCCCCACGGAGATTGAGACTATTACTCAAGAGGGACAACAACCAAGGCCTCCTCCGGCAGGAATTGAGGTTAGATGGACCCAGCCAGTTGCTGACGCCAACGGTACCATGGAACTTTGGATGCGCAGCATGCAGTCTCTTGGGGATGACCCAGCATTGCATACAGCGGCACTTTTGTACGCCTCCGACTATCCCATCCTCGAGGCGGGTCTCTCAAGGCACGGTCTGAGTTGGCTGTCAACTGATCTTTTCACGGCGAGCTTGAATCATAGTGCATGGTTTCTGCGGCCAAGCGATTTCAGTGACTGGCACTTATTCCGTATTGACTCTCCCGCTGCCTATGGAGGAACTGCATTGGGACGCGCAACCTGCTATGACAGCCAAGGAAACATGGTTGCCACGTTTGTTCAGGAAGCTGTTATGTGGACGGATTGAAGTCTGGCGAAGAAAACACCAAATTACTATCAGTCTTTATCTTTTCCATGTTCGTGTCTAATAACGCGACCGTATATCTAAATGATTAGCAATCTTGATGTAGTTGATGAATTCGATCTTCACTCTTGTCTTTTTTTTAATGTATGATAAGCCTGCTCACGTCAGCAATGTTTACCCCGCTATCTCTCAAGTCCGAATGCCTACCGCACACAAATACCTACTGTGTCTTGCTCAAATTGAAGTGACAGGGCGACAAGTAGCCTATATTATATACATCTAGCTAGTTTGTTATTCTTTCTCCCTAGAGTAGCTAGTCTACTGAGATGACCCAGACCGACATTCGCCGGAGATCTCGTAGTGGTTTGTTTGCATTCCCGCCCAGCCTTCACAGCTGCCAAGACATCAGCTAACATTATTAAGGGTGCAAGGCTTGTCGTCGGCAGCATCGCAAATGCGATGAGCAACGACCGGTGTGCAACTCGTGCCGCATACGCGGCGTTAAATGTGATTACCAAAGGCCTCTGAAGTGGACTGACCTGTGTAGCTCAGACACTTTCAACCAACAAAATCAGCAGAACCCAGCGGCGCTTGACACCTCAACCAATCCCCCTGTCAGAAATCCTGTGGTCTTGCCACAGGCGGTTCCGTTACAACTCGAATTCGAGGTATCTGAGTGGTTGGCACATGCAGTTGAGGCGTCGGCAGATGGTGACATTGGTAATGTCCCGCCTGATTTACCGACCTACCACCAGACAAGCCCATCAGCACTAGGTCAAAATCCCAGTGGCACAGTTCAAGAGCCGCACGGGAGCAACTTAGAGGAATCTCAAACAGACGGAGATCCCTGGGACGACGCCAGCAATCGCAATGACATTGGCTTTGGTGAGCAGCCTTTGACAAAGCAAACCGAGACATCAGATACGACTGTCCGTTCTTCTTCTCACAGCGGCTCTGAGATTGGCTTTAATGACAACATCATGAGCACCCTCTTCTCTCAAATCTTTCAGAGCTCCAGTGATGAAATGACATTCACATACTGTCAGTGGTTCTACCCAACTGTTTGTTTATATCACAATGCTTACACGCCCAGACCTCAAAAGAGTTTGCTCGTGCACAACGGCATACGACAGTGATCAAAATCCCTATAGAAAATTAGCCCTCATGGCCCTTTCATATCCCGTCTTGCTGCATGGCATACTGTCCGTCTCCACAGCTCACATGGAGATGTTCGGCAAAAGCAGCCGATGTACACTATACTCACGCCAATCGCAAGCATTGCGATCCCTACGCGCAGCCTTGAAGTCACTTCATTTGCAAGAGAACCAGAACACAAATCAGTCGGACCGTCCCCTAAATCAAGATGGTATTTTTCTGCTACATTCACCAGAAGAAATTACCCTAGCTGCTATAGTAATGCAGACTTCTTCAGTACTGATGGTCGGTCTCAGCAACATTGAGACACATATGACATATGCTTTATATCTTATTCAACACCTGGGTCACTTAACACAACCCCCTCGTTCAGCCTTCCTCAAAACACTTATTTACCGGTTTGCAATGGTGGATGTTGTGCTCGCCTTTATCCAGTCTCGACATCCACTGCCCTCACCGGGGTTCTTCATGTATCAAGCCAACAACGACCAATTTGACGATGATGAAGAACCGTCATTCCGTGAGATGCATGGTTGTCACCAGCAAGTATTGTCCTTCTTGGCCCAAATCGCCATTCTCGGCGCAGATCTAGCTAAGCCCGGATCCTCCGTGTCTGAGATTCAAGCGAAGGGCTATGATCTCGAGACCGAGATGCGCCTCTGGGGTCGGATCTACTATGGGGGAATGGCTGCAGAGCCGAACCCACTCATCAGAAGCCCCAGCGAGCAGCGATTCAACAGCCGGGCTGATCTTGAAGTTGTATGCGAATGCTTTTATTGGACAGCGCACATTCTTCTGCTGAGAAGGGTGTTTGCAGATGACACCAGTTCCACACGTGTACAGCTCATTCGCAAACATCTCTTTCGGCTAATGGACAGCTTGGTCTCGGGATGCGGCCCGGATTCATCACTGCCATTCCCATTCTACATAGCTGCATGTGAGGCTACAGCGACTTGTGACCAAAATTGGGTACGGAAGAAGCATGCCGAAATGCTTGCTGCCTACCGTGATCCAGCGAGAGAAGCATTAATGACTTCTGTTGAGAGAATCTGGGCGAAATCGGAAGCGGAAGCTCATGCAGGCTGCGGATGATATATATCATATGTAATTTTAATGCGATATGTTGACAGACTTTGCGCTATTTTCTTGGATTGTGACCAGGCATTGCGTGCGACCTGCATTAAGTGGATTGGATACATTCGTAATGGCCTTTCTCCTTATCTTGCCTCACTTTCGCTGGTCAGACAATTAATGACCTATCATGGGGTCGTAATGATAACACTGATCAATCTACTTCCGGTCGCTCATCGCCCTTCGAATAGACTATCTATACCTGACAAGTCGCTTGTCCGTGGGTAGGCTTGCCGAAACTGGCTGCGTGTTGGTTGTTAGTGGTTGGAGTGTGATACTAAATTTAGTTACGGGGACGCGGAGGCTCCTGTCACTGCGGCTATCTATACCCATTGAGGGATAGCCATTGCGAATAGCTATTCCGGCTTAGGGATAGCGTATATAACTCATAATATCTTAGCATAAATACTACCCTAGTTATTTGTGGGGTTTGGCGACTGGACGGTTACACGTTACAATGTCACCCAAAGATACTACAAGGTGGAGCGTTGTTTGACCTTTGTCATTTACGAAATTCGTAAGGACTCCATTCTCGAGCAGTTTGCATGATAAGGAGGTTACAGTTTTGCAGATAGCCCAATCTAATAAGGTATCTCCGTCAGCGTTATTGCAGGAAACTTGCCTAAGAATTCTAGCGTCAACGGCGAGAGCATTACTTGCACTCATTTTGACTACAGATTCGCAGAGAATCAATCGCCTAGGGATGGAAATCTTGGTTTGTGATATGCGGGTTGGTGTCTCCGGAACTCAAAGCGCCCATCCAGTAGCCCACAACCTGGTGACTAAAACACACTGCCACCCCCTCCTTCAAGTACTGAGGCCCGTAGGACTTTTCAGCCGCGAGGTATAAACGAATTAGAACATCAATCACACGCCACTTCCAATAGTTAGACAAAAGGTATTACCTGTGTGCGATAAGCAGAGAATATGCCCTACTCCGCTATCTGCCTATTTGCGGTAAATCGTAAGCATAGCGGCCAACCCAGCCTTTATTCTCTCAAAAGCATTCTTATAAGCTCAAAATCGCATAGCAGATAAACAAGATGAAATCCTAATCCTCTAACAGCAACTATAAGTGTACTAACAATCATGATCACTATATTATCCAAGATTATGGTCAGTTCGTCAACTCGGCAATAGCGACTTTTGTATCATCATATACGAATGTAGATACCGAGACCGACAGACTTCAAGTGAGGTACGACCTTTTGAGGCCATCAACTGGGCGGATGGACTAACTATCATGGACAGCGCACAGCATGGCAACCCTCTGTTAAACTAAGCCAAATGATTTGCGGGAGCAGAGCCAGCGGGTGTGATATGAATCAGCGCCCAGGTCATGAGGTTACAGTGTGCGTCGGCAGTTATGTGACGCTATGATATAGACGCTGCGATTCGTAGAAAGCAGTGTTGGCCCTCAATCTAGCACTTTTAACGCTAGTAGGGCGCAGAGGGGTATAAGAGGGCGCTGGGATTACCAGGAGGAAGCCAGAATCCAGAATTCATTCAATTTCATACTTTCCCTGGCCGCTGAGAACCAGCTGTTTTATCGGTCATCTAACGCTGCGTTATTCCCCTTCACTCTACCTCAACAACCGCTGGAGGCATAGACCTCTGACAACCTTCTTACAGGTGAGCCTTGTGCCAATACCAGATATATTTGAAATATATTTTTGTTAATTAAATATGTAAAGAATGCCCGCAGGAACTGGTACTTGTCAGACATGCGGCCAAACGGTGTCTGGCACAGAGTACTGTGCCCATGGTCTTCATAAAGCTTGCCATGGGTGTTAAATTAGCTTCTAGAGCTTGTTAGTATCTATTGCTTATAGCCTGCAAAGATATAAATAGCCTTTAAGTGATTGGTCAGGCCCTTGACAAAGCTCAGAATAAACCTCCGCCTAAACTCGAACCGAAGGAATCCACCAAAGAGGCACCGGGGCCGGTCTTGGAAAAGACTCTTACAATCAAGTGATGAGGTATGTGATGGATTGTGCGGCCTATCCCCGGGGGGGAGGGATTAGTGGTGCGACTGCTTGCAGAATGATGTATATACATGGAAATTTCAAGAAGGCCTAGGCTTATGCTCTGAAGCATAATTGTCACTCCTTTACTCCTCTCAGCCGTTATTCGATTTTATTACCTTTACCATATCCACCTCTTAATTATACCAAAATCTGTCAGTAGTTAACGTAAGAGTGGCATATGTCACTTGCCGGGAAAAATACATACTCTTACCCCTTCCTGCGCTGTCGTCTTGTAATAGGGCTGACCCAGCGTGGTCAGCGTTCCTCAGCATAGGGTGCAAGGACCGAAGAGGCAATGGTGTAGTCCTGTTATTTTCCCCGGAATTCCTGGCTGTACTCTGACCACTGCTTAGCTGCCATTATTGCTTGGCTCGATGCCTTGTCTCTCAAAAGTTGGACAATGCCCTGAAAAGTTCTCTCTCTGCAAAAGCCCAACCTATCCATTTGCCCGTGGTTCCGCTCTTCCCGGGAGTCACAGCCACGTTCGATATCTTAATTCTTACAGCTGCAAGGTTGTTCCAGGATGTTGCCAGCTAATCAAATCAAGCACTATCAGCCGCACTGAATTCATCTTTGAGGCCTTCAACGTGTAATTCTTTCCTGGGGATTCCCAACCGGCCCTTAAGGAGGAATCCTAACTGATTCGGGTTTTAAATATACAGCATTTACATAGGGCCAAAAAATATCTTAGAATGGAAAGAGTGGTGCTAATGTAACAGCGTGCTTTATTGGCAACACGCGGCACTATAATTTTGGGTTTTCGGAAAACAACTTCTTCCAGTACTCCATACTGCAAGGAGCGAAGCTAGAGTGCGGGTGCATATGCACAAAGAAAAGTGAGGCTGCTTGTCAGGAGTGAATGTTCGAAAGTAGTCGGAAATGCCCGAGCCTTATTAGATTCTTGCACAATCGGGAGATACCTACATAAAGAAAAAGTGAGACGGTCCATTGAAGCGGCTAAGTGGTATGAAATGCGTAAGCAATGCAGAGATCAGCCTGCCTTGGCCAATTAGATATGTAAAGAAACGTCTAGAGAAGCGAATGGAAACGAATGCATTGTCATACTGCTGCCTGTGCAACTGCACGAATAATCATTTCGTGAAGTGTGGCAGCGGCCAGGGCGGCTTTATATTAAAGATAGCAAGAGGGCAGCTACTTGATTATTATTTCTGCCCAATCCGGCCACCTCTACCCGACTAGGGTGTTCTCATTTACAAGATATAATATTGGGGTTTTCTCTCCTCTTCTACTTCTTTCTCTATTTTGTAATCCAACAGTTTTCTCTCTATAATAAGCGGCGTCGGATTATCTGGGTTATCTGGACGATCCTACTCCATTCTCATGGACAACGTCCCTCCTGCCGCCAGGCTTGACGCGCGCCGCTTCCGCAATATCTACGAACTCGGAGACTACCCCAAGACACGATTTCCGCAGCCCGCGATTGGTCGTCTAGACATTCTCTTTCAAGCTTTGAAGTACTTCAGACATGATTCCCGAATCCAAGTAGAAAATGCGCTGGCGGGTTTGGACATACAAAATGTCCTAAATCTCTCTGTGTCCTTGATGGACCGTATCTTCGAAAATCACCGAAACCCTGAAGCTCGCCAAGGCCCTAACGCTACGTACTCAATGGCTGTGATACTTCAAGACGCCTTCTTTACATACTCTGCTCTAGCAAGGCGTGGGGAGGACACTAGTGAGCTTAATATAGTTGAAGCTCGGGAATACGCCAAGATGTTTGAGAACGGGGGGTGCTCTGAGGAATTGCAATTCGATTATTGGGATATGCTCGAGAGTAGAACCGATGAAACAGGCAGGGTTGCATTGTATATTGCAAGGTGTAATATCCCCGGTCGCGAAAACCGAGCAAGGGTTGCTAAAGGGTTGGACGTTGAAGATACAATCTGGGGGTCTTAATTTCAATCCCCCAGTTAAGTTTCACTACGTTGGCATATTGACATGGGTCGTATGATATTGAAATTCAAGTAGGATGTCTAGATGCTTTCTGTATCTCTTTGTGCTCCATACTCACTAAAGACTTTGTGAGAAGACGGGATAATCTGCCTGGATCGACGTAGCGGACTGAAGGGTGAATTTCAGTCTCTTAACGTCGCAGCGGATAATAACGGCTTGGACGGACCCTGACGCGCTATATGTTGCCGTCGATACCGGTGCAGCCGACTGGGAGGTTGCTGGAGCAGGCGCAGGGTCTGCTTCGACTAGAAGCACCTGTAGAGTGCGAGTTTATAGCTCAGGATTAAAGTCTATATTATTCTATTTAAAGTAAATTATTAGCGCTATAAAGAATAACTTAATAC
>JAADJG010000234.1:0-47643 GCA_012932025.1 Fusarium austroafricanum
ATATGGAACCTTTTGAAGGAGAGCTCGAGGGTCTTGAGCCATGATCGTGATTTTCGTGGAAGGGGGTATCAAGTAAGAGCTGGGAGGAGAAACAGAAAGGAAAAAGATGTGCCACGTTCGAAGTTATCAAGAGCTGGCTTGGTGTTCTAAGTCAAGATAAAGATAGAGTACCTACTTAGCTAGAGTTGCGGCGTGGACGGCGGGCTGAGCTATGACGACGGTCGCCTGAGCCACAGTTCCCTGGAGCCTTAGGTTTGTTTTAGTGGGCCGCCGTAGCCGCTGCTGTGACATTGGATGGATGGATGTCTTGAAGATTCTACGAATATCAGATACATCTGAGGATTGAATTGGCAAATGATCAGCTACCAACGAATCTTTTTTATGAAACGAAGTAAACAAAAAAATACCCTCATCGAACAAGAGGTATAACGAAACAAATGTCAATTTGCGCATCCTGCCGCCTGGTCCTTCGGCGCACCATCACCACACACTCTACAAAACACATGATAACTCGATCCACAACTACAAACTCATCCTCGACCGCTGCCTCGATCCTCGAGAAGCCCACGTGGTCCGTTAGAAGCCTTCTTTCGTCATCGTCATCCTTGGCACCTGCAGAAATGATCACACCCACCCAATTACTCCATCTCCTCCGTCTCTCTGCCCTACCACTGCCTACTACACCTGGAGACGAGGCCGCCATGATCAACACCCTCCAGAGTCAGTTGCAATTTGTCCGTGTCGTACAGCGTGTCGATACCACTGGCGTTGAGCCTTTGAGAGCGATTCGTGACGAGACACCAGAAGCTCGACAACAGATGACAATTGGGCTTGCAGATTTGCAAGAGGCGTTGGATAAGGAGGTCCGTATAGGGCATTATCAAAGGGCGAGGAGAGTTAGAGAAAAGATCGATTCAAAAGCGGAGAAGTGGGATGCTCTCAATACAGCAAGCAAAACAGCTGGAAGATATTTCGTGGTTGAGAGTGGAAAGAATGACGTTGAAGGTGCTGAATGATCATACACATTTTAAAAGATCAAAACTTCAAAGATAAATGAGATACCCTCTTGTATACTAATAATCATCTGAAAATGGTATGTGTTTAACCCTAGGCCCCCATACAAATGCTCGCTTGAACATCACCGAGATACCCGTATCTCGTTAATAGTCTGTCTAGACATGTACCAACCAATAAATCTATGCTCATATCATCATGACCCATGCTCACTTTATTCTATCCTCCGACGCCTCAGCATCCTTATTGTTCTATGACTTGGTTTCCGGCGGCCCATCCTTGGGTTTTGGCTTGGGTATCTTCTCGTACGCATTTGGACTCGGCGCTCTCTTCGCTTTACCCTTTCCGCTTCGTCTTCCACGTCCATGGTTATGTCCATGTCCATGCCCACAGCTCTGGCGTTTGCCGCCCGCCGGCTGTGCGCCGTCACGATCTGAGCTGGAGTCTGAGTCTGAGTCTGAATCGGAAGAGGACTCATCGCTGGATTCGTCGACGGCCTTAGGCTTGTGGTAGATACAGCATACTATCGCAGTCTCTGTTAGCAGGAAGCTCATCAAGACGCATTCATGTCGCTCACCTTTTGAGCTCTTCCGTCCAAGACCTTCGTTGTCTACAACGTCCTCTGCCCACTGTACAGACCGCCCATTAGACGTATGCGCGCCTCGGAGTCTCAAAATCTGCGGTGCTTGTTCTCTTGTCTCCGGTGTTTGCGCCTGGGTCTCGGTTTGTGTTTGCGAGGGCGCTGGTGTGCTTCGTTGTTGTTGCCCTTGCGACATTGTTCAAATATATGATTTCGACGCAGTCGTACCACAACAAATTATTTGTCTCTGTTATGAGGAATTTGGTTGAGGAGAAAAGACTTGATATTTGCCGGGAGAGAAGTCTGCGATCTTTTTGTCACGCGCTTGTCAGTAGAATCGTATGGCAAGGGAATGAATTGTCGGCGGGTTTTAGCGACCTTTGATGGAGGGGCGCAAAGAAAAATCCGGGGTCGATTCGCCCCACGTCATAGACTACCTGGGTATCGCATAGGGTAATCGCTACCAGTATGAACAATCACCAAGTCCATGGCATCGAGGCACGAAGCTCAAATGGATTCCCTCATCGTGTAAGGGGGGAAGGAGGATGGTTCATCGGAGGTTGGAAAAAGATATGTTGACGCCTTTGAATCACTTATAGGCATGACTAGTAACAAATTATAATCTTGACGTTTGTTGTATATGTTTGTAGTCACGGGCATGTAAGTGCTCGATTGCCGAAATCCGCGGGCTCGAGTAGAGCGCAAAACAGTTCAAAATTAATGCTACGATAGACTATCGAGAGCGAAAAGATTCTCGACAGCAATTAAATTCGAGTAATATTAAAGGACGGTTTAGGCCACCAAGACGGCACATCATCATTGTACATATTCACCATCACGTGGTATCTATGTGATCAAGTACGTAGTCGTAGATAGGAGACACAAAGCCCTGACTTCAGACGTGAGAAACTGCTTATTTCAAGCTCTTTATTCTATCAAGAATCTTGCCAGCAATCTCCAAAGGTGGCGCCACTGTCGAATCAACCGTCAAGCCAGGATGACCATCAAAGTGAAAAAGCTGACACCTCGAACGTATATCCCTAAGTACATCGGCATCAATCAACTTTGTAGTGCCGCTGTCGATGCGGCCACGACTGGCTATTCGCTGAATATTGGCCTTGAGGCTGCAGGTTAGGTAGACGGGAAGAAAGGGACGGCCAGCGGTAGATGCAGCGTCTGCGTATTCTTTGGCCACATCTCTCCCCAGCTGGTTATCTGATTGAAAGTCTGGAGAAACACATCAGTAACTTAGCTTTAAACAGTGAGGCATATACTCTACCTGTGAAAATAACGAGGTGTCCATGGCTCGAGGGGCTGCGAACATTGTCCTCCAGAACCGCTTGACGGTATATTTGTCGTTGCGTGTTGTACTCAGGATGACCCCGTGGAAATCTTGTCTCTACTGGGTCAATCAACTTGTGGTTATCCAGCACCAAAATTTTATCGTGCCCATGAATTTTTGCAATGGCCTTGGCAATGGTTAGCTTTCCCGTGCCGGGGAAGCCATTTATCCACACCACAGGAGCCTTATTTGCGGCTGCCATTGCGGACATGGGTGTTTGGGGATGAATGAGTACGTCTTGATAAAAAGGTATGGGATGAGCAGAATCAGAAGAATTTATAATTTCTTGGGAGGCATGAACTGGTAAGACATGTACCGCAAACTGATGATACCTTGAATTATGACTCTTTTGAGTTATGACGGGGCTGGAAGTGATTGGCAGGCATCTGGTTTGCTCTGGTGTGTACAATTCCAGAGGATAAGGGAAAATCAGGCCCCATTTGGAGGATTTACCCGCTATCTCAAGAGCCAGCTCTTGAAATGCTGTTATTCCTCTGTAACTGGCCTACCTCTGTTGCGGTGTAGCCTTTTAAACTAGCTGCTTTAATTGGCTATTGACCTCCTTTAGTACTAAGAGTACAAAGCTGCCTGTATTAGCCGATTTTGTTATTTTAATTGGACTGACCCTTTTTAGCGCTATCTTAGGCTCAGCCATAAAAGGCAACCCTATTATTAAACACCTTATTTTTCTACTCCATCTACTGCCTCAGCTATTGGGGGATGGGGGGGAGGGGGAGGGTTCGATTTCACCCCCCTACCATCGTTCCTCAGGTAGGGGGACTGACAAGCAAAATAACTTTTGACTTGCAAACTGCGGGAAAGGCACCTAATTTTAGGTGGTACATGTATATAATTTTATGTATCTTTGCTTAGACCAATAGATAGTCTTAACTGTATTGTATACCCTATATATAACAAGCCCATATTATTGCTAAAATGAATAGTACCTACCCTTATATGTTTTTACTAGGCAATCAAGTATCTTTTATCTGCGAATTAAAAAGCCTTTTTGCTTATCAGTTGCCCCCCCTAGTCCGCTCATTCACATGAAGTGACAAGTGACAAACCCCCATCTTGTTACGACCTACAAACATGCGCATGATACGGCACTGAGTTATAACTTGACGCCACCCAAACTGGTTTCAACTAAAAGGAGTCATCTCAAACCTGAGCGAGCTCCGTATATCCCGCAAGAGGTTCTCAAGATGGCTTCGGCTGACGTGGGAATGGACCAAGAACCACGCCACCCACCGAAACCTCCCTGTCTCAGCAGGATCCTGGACTCTCGCGCCAGGTTCTAACAGCATATCCCATTGTACAATGTGCTTGGAAAGCTCTGGCGCCTGAATTGCTAGCTCCTCAAACATGGCCACGGGTTTGAAAATGCCGCCTGTCTCAGCACCGATATATGAGTTTCCCCACCATCCCTCTGGCTCATTAAATGGTATTGCTAGTATACGCATTCTCTCAGCATCGCCACAGGCTGCTAGGAGATGAAGGGCGTACAGGTCTAGGCCCCTAGAATTCATGATCCGATCCGTTTCCTTGGCCCCTGGCGCTCTTGCGTTGATTTCGAGAATGGCAACGGCGGGGGCATCCTTTTCTATTTTCTTTTTGCTGCTGAGACGCGGGTACTGTGGTTTTGATGCATCAAACTCGTAGGCGGAAGCGCTGTTGACAATGCGGGCTTCGCAATGGAACACGCCGGTGCGGAATCCTGCCTTGATGAGATAGTCCACGGTTGTGTCGCGGAGCAGCGCTTGCTCGTCATCCGCGAGGCCGCTCGGGGCGATGCTGGCGGGTTCCCGCAACAGATTCGACTAGATCTGCATAGTCATGCAGAAGAGTCGATATAAGGCGCAGGATGTATCCTTCTGCGACTTTAATCCCATTAGAGAATGAGCCTATGAGTTCGCACTCTATGTGGTAGAACTGATTGAGGTGCATTGCGTCAGGGTCCTCGCCCCGGAAGGACGTGCTAACGTAGTATACACCTGGTAGGTCATCTTGGATTCGCAGAAAATACTCGAGACAAAACTGCATCGAGTCTGCAAGATGCGTCTCTTGATCAAGGAAACGCACAGGAACTGGCTCAGAGTCCGAACCGAGTCCCATCGGCGAGCTGACAGCGTCTGTAGTTGCCGGCACAAGGCAATATCTGTAACCAAGGTCCTTTTGAAAGTAACTTGTTGACATATGGAAGAGGACATCCTGCGCAAGAAATAACTTTTTGTACCAAGGATTATGAAGCACAGAGGAGAGGTGAAGTGGAGGAGATGCCCATGATCGCGGGGGCCTAAGAGTGCCGCGATCGCTGTCGTACATTTTCTTGATGTCAAGGGAGACCTGTTTGAGAGATGCCAGGTCCTTGCACAATGGACCTTCAAGAGAGCTTACATAGCCTTGGTAAGTGCCCTGAAACGGAGCTCTGTCGTGACCAAGTCCTTGGATTCTGAGATTTGGAAGTCTGCATCAGCCGAGTGAATGGGAATCAGTTTGACGTGAGCATAGTCGATCTCAAATCCCTCAAAGATCATGCCACAACGCTCGGCACCAAAGACCTCCTTGAGATACCCCGCAACCAGATGGGATGCCAGCATGATATCAGAAAAGTCTGGCTCTTGGATGGAGAATATGTCACTGGAAAGATGCTTTCGTGGTACAAGAACTGTGAAACCCGGAGTGTTGGCGAAGGGGGTGAGAAAAGCTACGTGGTTGGTGTCTTCCCAGATTCTCCATTGCTGGATCTCGCCTCGAATAATACGGGCAAAGAGGTTTGTGTCATCTTGAGCACTTTGAAAAGTATAGTCAGGCGAGGATGATAAGCGGGATACTTGTTGAATTCTGGAGCTGATTTCATCCAGGCGCCCGGCTTCTATCATTGGCCCATCCTTAGAGGAGACATAGCCTGGGTAGTTTTCATGAAACTCCTTGATGTCGCTAGTAATTGGGTGCCAGTCCTTGCTCAGGCCATGAAGTGGCAATATAGACAAGCGATCGCTTCCGTCGGAGGCGAGAGCGCACCGTTCTACTTTGTAATGGTCTTTCAGTATTGACACAGCCGAAGAGACTTGAACCATTGCTTTTGTGAACTCGGGAGGCTCGAGCGAGAAGAGGGAGTTGCCGGATTTGATTATTGCCAAGGCATGTCCTTGGGTGACTGGATAGCGAGATAGGCCAATTGATAGCTGATGGTCGCTGTAGAACTCATGAGACGGAAGCAAGGGAAATGTAGTTGGGCGGAGGTTAGCGGTTGGGGTCTTCGATGATGACGCATGGGCAACGGAGAAGAGTCGGGCGGTAGATTCAACAGCTAAGTTACCGTGGGCGTCGAGAGCGATAAGAGAGCACGAGACTCCAGTTGAAGTCATGGCCTGGAGAGCCCTTCGGGCAGCATCGCCTAGGGTGGCTCCGGCCGAGTGATACTTAGCAACGTTGCTGGCTACTAGATGCTCTAGGATTTGGTCACCCGCACCGCTACTATTACCATGCGAAGATTGAATATCAGCAATGCCACTAAGCATAGAATCAGAATCATGACTCACCAGAGAACGGCAAGGCGTTCATCTGCATACAAGCCAGCCCCCAGAATAGCGGTATCGCCAATGCGGCCATCCAACTTTCCAGTCGGACCACCAGTCGACCCTCCAGCTGCAAGGCGTCCGCGGCTGTCGAGAACAATGGCACCAACAGTTCCCATCTCTGACCCAACCTGTCGCACTCCCTTTTCGACCACCTGATGCCAGTAGGTCCTGCGAAAGGGAGTTGTGAAGTAGCTGTTGGGCACTGCCTCGAGACCAAACTCTCTGGCGGCCTCGTCTGAGCCACTACCTACTAGCATGGTATGAGTGCCTCGTTCGAGAAGCGCGTTGGCAGCAGCTATGGGGTTCTTTGTCGCCTGGATACAGCCGACAGCGGCATATCGACCAGAGGAGCCATCGACGATGGCTGCCTCGAGCTATCCAAGTCAGCGATAGGCTAAAGTACAGGCAGAATTAGCAAGCGCGGTACCTGATGAATGCCGTTCTGGTTCAATGCAGCGCCATGTCCCGCATTGAATACAGGGCAATCTTCAAGCGCGGACACAGCGAGCGTCACAACATCTCTGGCCTCGCCCCCTTCTTTGAGGGCTCTGGCGACGTTACTTGCAATATTAAGTAGCTGCTGTGAGATTTCACGTTGACGCTGGCTGTCTGGACATGTTTCGGCACAACCGCCATGTAGGGTCTACTCTCTTCAAGGTACCATACTACGAAGAGGAGGCCTACTTAACCCAGACTTCACAATTATATCTCGAGACAGCTATCCCAAGTCTTGGAAATGTCTACTGCATTGAGAAGTCCTTTCGTGCCGAGAAGAGTTTGACTCGTCGCCATCTTTCTGAATATACTCATGTCGAAGCTGAGATGGACTTTATTGAGTTCAACGATCTCCTCGACCACATTGAAGAGATTATCAGCACCGTCGTTGACGCTGTCCTCGCCGACAGCGAAAATGCCGGCTATATCAAGCAGCTCAACCCCGAATTCAAGCGTCTACCAACGCCATTCTTACGCATGAGATACACAGATGCCATTAAATGGCTCAACGAACAGGATCCTCCTATTCTTAACGAGCATGATGAATCACATGCCTTTGGCGACGATATTGCCGAGGCCGCCGAGAGAGCAATGACGGATATCATCAACAAGCCCATTTTCTTGACGCATTTTCCTGCCGAACTGAAGGCTTTTTACATGAAGAAAATGCTCAGGATCCTAGACTGACGGAGAGTGTCGACCTCTTGGTTCCAGGTGTCGGAGAGATTGCCGGCGCTTCAATGAGAATGGACAACTACGAAGAACTCATGCAGGCCTTTGAGAGACATGGGATAAACCCCGAGGGTTACTACTGGTACAGCGAACAGCGATTGTAAGTTGCGTTTTCGAATCCTGCCGTGTATGTCTTGTCTCGCTGATTCTGTTTCCAGGTACGGAACATCACCTCACGGTGGCTACGGCCTCGGCCTCGAAAGATTCCTCGCCTGGATGACCAACCAGCATACCGTGCGTAACTGCTGCCTGTATCCGCGATACATGGGCCGCTGCAGACCGTGATTATGATAAATCAACGATAGAGTCGTGCAACAAAATATGGGGATGAAATATGGTCAAGGTGCACAAAACTCTACATGAACGACACGGAAGCTTGTCACCGGATATAGTGAGAAAAGAATAGAAAGAAAATGACAAGTTTTCCAGTTAGAACTACATTTGACTGTCACGATTTTAGAAGAACCGCTAAGATGGGTTCCGGTATGGCCATTTTCGGGACAGCCAGGCTATAGAGATTCCCATGCAAGTGGCAGTAGGTCTATGTCACGTATAGATACTTAGAAATTCAGAGCGCGGTGTTACCAAGAGATGGGAAGGCCGCGGGCCACGAAGCAACCTACCTACGTTGAGCCGGGGGACGCCCAAAACCCTGAGCAATGAGGCTCGTCATAAGTTCTGATATGCGGCATAGCGTAAAGTAATGAAAATGCGTGCTTTTCCTCAAAGACGCACTTTGTTCTCGAAATGGCTTGGTACACGTTGAACGCCTAACAAATGCATGCGGGTCTGTGTCGTGGAAGGTGTAGTCCTAATGTAGATAGATAGACACGATACGGCTTTTCATAGGTAGGTAGCAAGACACATGCATAGTGATGCATGGGTATCTCATGTTGGCTGAGAAGATACTTATGCTATAGATGAACCTCCTGCCACGATATGCTTTTTTTGGTATTCTAGTAGACAGGGACATGATAGCAATAGGCTGGTAGGTAACTTATCTGTCGTATACCTTCCGACCGACATAAGTACCAAGGAGTGATAGAATACAGGGCTTCCGTCTTCTTCGATGATACTCTGACACTTGGTCCTTTTGGCGTTTGTCCCCTACCCTGTTAGTAGAGCGTGGCGTTGATAAACAGCATTTACACTATTGTTGAGAAAGCTTTGAAACAACAGCTTTTGTACATCCTACCTACCTTTCAAACAAAAGTCAACTAAACGATGCCCCCTTAAAGCTGTTCTGCTTAAATTTAGCTTAATTTACTCTCCACGCTATGGGATAAAGAAACTGCTCTGTGACTTGAAGTGTAGCCATCCTGCCATCACAGTTGTGTTGACTAGACACCTAGGTTAGTAAGTTGGTACCTTATCATGGAATTTTGAGTGAATTGGGTAAGTATCTTCAGCGCATGCATTAAGGGCATCAGACAAAATAGTGTAAATTTGATTTTGAGCTTTTAACAATTGTTAGATGCAGTCTGTACTTCAGGGCGATACACAATTGACATAATAATCATACAGCCATAAATCGTACAACACAATACCACCATAGCTCAGCTTACTGTTACGGCTCTCTTCTCGGCCTTGGCCTTCTTCTTCGCACCCTTCATACTCCTTCGCGGTCGACTCTTCTTGTGTTCTGGCAGTACACGAGGCTTGTTGTGTAACCATCCTTGAATGGGTTGACGCGAGCCAATGAATCGACCCTCAGGACTGAACACATCGACCGCTGGCCAGCCAGGCTCCTTCCGCCTCTTCTCTATAGGAGCGGCTGTGTCTACTCGCTGAGCCTTCATGGCTGCAAACGGATCGGATATGTCCACATGTTTCTGCTTCGCCCTTTCGTCGACCGGGGGTTGTTGGTCATGAGAAAACACTTTCGTAGCAATATCCTGAGTGCGGACTTGAGCGACAAGCTCAATATAGCCCACTCCCTCAATCAGGATATCTGTAGACAATACTCGGAAAGGCAGTCTGTCAACATTTAAGCCAATAGCGTTCTTCCGTGTAAGAGGGCCAGCCCTCTTCCTGGTGACATCATGAGACAGCTTGTACGTTCCGGCATGCTTCATCTTGTCTCCAATACCAGGAAGCATGATACTCGGCACACCAATGGACTCTCTTGTCTGCTCCTGGAAAGCAATGGCCTTTTCAGTCTGTGTGAGGTGCTCCTCCAGGGGCGTAAAGTTGTATGCCAGGAACACTAGGTTGGGGTTCTTTGGTGTGATGCGGATAAGACCTCCTCCCAGTATGAGGGACTTGCCAGGTGTCATTGAAATCTGTTTGGGGACAATGCGCTTCTTCATGATCATGGATTGACGGCACTCTTCCTTCACAAACAAGTCCAAATCGCTGCGTGCCAACCCAGGAAGATCGATCAATTCGCCTTTTCCGTTTCCAAAAGGTACTCGAATGGGGGAGGCTGTTGTACCAGGGAGCGAGGACACCAGAGGCATGTCGGGATAGTTCTGAGCCGGCTGAGGGGGTGGAAGCAAATCCCCAACATCAATATCTTGCTCTTCGACTTGCCCGGCTGATATTGATTCCGCGCTGACGCTATTCCGAGGATATGTCGATATGGATGCCTGTCCGGCCTCCTTACTAGGTCCCATCCTGCCCTTGGGATAGACAGCCTCAAACAACTGACTTTTGCCCACGTTTACCTTTCCAACCATCCATCCAGCGCCACCGCGTTGCCAGATATCTTCCTTAACCTCCTTGCACCACCAAGAACGCTTTGCACTAACACAGCGGACATTGCCCAAGCGAACTCTGTTTCCGAGCCGACCCAAGGCGTCTCGCAGCACTTCACGCAGGTATGGCATCATCGAATCCACCATCTCTTTCGTGGGGCCAAGTAAATCACCGCGGGTAATAATGAAGCTTAGTTCCGTCTTGCGATCCTTTTGGTACTTGCTCGCCCGCGACCTTCGGTTGCGCGTCCTAATTGGGATATCACCCAGCAAAACATTGAGTCGGGGAATGAGTGACATGGGGAAATCGGCAGCGTCGATGACATGGTATATATGGTTATACTTGTGTGGTGACTCCTCGATCGTTTCGCGCAAAGACTCAACAGTGGGATGGTACATTTCAACCTTTGCTGTGTCGCTCGAGGTGCTGTAATACTGCAAGTTATGACACCGGTCACAGACAGGCTGTTTATCTTGGGGGGCTGGTTCTGACACCATGTTAGTTCCTGTATGGTCCATAGATAGAATGACGGGGCATACTAGGAGCAACAGACCCTTCTCTCTTAGCCTCGGATACTAAGAGAGAGGGATCAAGGCCAAGAGCTTCTAGCTGGCTTTGATCTAATGTTTTGAGAACATCATCGACAACTCCATCTTCTTCACTGACTGTATGATGACGCTCAAAAGCTTTGGGATTCAACCACTTGTTCACTCTCTTGCTTTTCGGGTCAAAATAGCCAAGCAGTTGGGGATCGCTCGTTTGCGTAAAGGCACCACACCCCGTACAGTTCAATGGCAATCGCCTCTTAGGGAATTCAGGGTCCAAAAGAGACGGGGCTTCTGCTGCTGCGATACACCCATCGAGGGTTGTCGTTGCTTCGGTGTGATTAAGTCGTCTAGCATAAATCGGAGCTCGTAAGGGTGCCGCTCTTGGTGTTTTATAAAGCCGATTTGACGCCCCAACGGCTGGACACAAAAATAATGGAACACTTGATGAAACAGACGCTTCACTGATACTTAGAGCCCGATTGAGCCATCGAGCTGATAATGCGCGATGCATTGTGTAGTTCCTATAGTTAAAATCGAGTTCGGGTTGTCTGTCGCAACTAAAAAAGTTGACTTACACAAATTATCCCAAAAATTTCCTAGGAAATCATAGCTTTGTTAGGCCCATGCAAAGTGAGTGGCATGCGACCCCAAACCAGAACCCCACCAGCCACTTCGGGTCAACGCTCGGCCCGCAGCCTCACAGCTTTCCTTTGTTTGGGCAGGGGTCTATGATTTTCTGGGTCTAGAGGCGTCGACTTTTTGAGGCATTGCGACTCCAAAAGACGTCTGCGTAACGCCTTTACAGATTAAAGGTTTGCGCGGCTCAAGATGAGATCCCTCGGCGAACGTTTCAACAAGCTTCGAAGGGTAAGTCAATTCTTCGATATTCGGTTTTAAGAGCATGGCTGACAACTTGTATAGAAGGTAGATATATCCCCCATAAACGATGACTTACGATCCATTGCTCACGATTGATCCAGCTTGTTTCCTTAAGATGTGGTCCCGGAGCAGCGATTCTTCCTCCAGAGGTGGCCAGAATACATATGGACTTTGCCACGAGCTTTAAGAACGGTCATATGGGTGCCAAGTTAGTCCAAAAATGAACTCGCCTAGACATCACTAATATCAAGAACAGAAAGTTCTGGCTTGAGAACCTCCCTCGACTAAAGTATCATAACCCTTCGGTTCCTATGATCGTCAACCGCCACAATCGAAACAATAAGAAGCCCATACTCTCTGTCTACCTCCGCAAGCCTGACACCTCAACTCCTGCACCCACTGCCCGCTCACAGCCCGCTTCATCACGCAATAACCTGTCCAAGGCCACACCGCCGGACGCCGACGAGAAAATCATCACCGTTGATATGCACGAGAAGCACTCGTCTCACATTCTTGAGTACGTCCTCGCCGAGACCCGTGCTGTTCCTATTAAGCCCACGAAGGAGGAGATTCGTGAGTTACAGGAGCTGGATGCTATGGCCAGGCAGGCTGAGGTCGACCGAGCACGCGTGAGGAGTCTACGTGAGGAGAAGAAGCGTGAGGAGGATATGCTGAAGCGAGCCCGGGCGGCTGGTGGTGTTGCCGAGGAAGAGGAGTCGTGAAAAGACGTGAAATGAAAGATGTGGATGATGCTGTACAATAAATGTGTATTACTTGATGCCACATATCTGGCAAGGTACTAGTTGGACATATTAAAAAAGTACCACTATGAAATTCTTATTCGAGTTCTTTATTTCTTATTTTTGTAAGTTATTTATCAATCATTTGTCAAGTTTGGATGACGCATTTTTAAGGATAGTTCTACTCTGTATTTTGAAGGGGTTAAAGAAGTGATATTCCACAAAGTCCTACTAAAGACGAATAATTTCAGTTTCTGGCTGTACCTGCCAAGGCCCATCTAGATCTATGCTCCCTAAACCCCTAGTATTACCTATCAAAACTCCTTATATGAAACCAATGCTTATTTCGTAATATCATCACGTGGATTATTCACTTTATCCCAAAGCCCTCACTCCCATGAACGGCAGTCCATAACAGCTTCTCCAATCTTTGCTTGGACTTGTACCGCGAGAGTGACAGCATGTTGAAGCATGTTCGAGCGATGGGGAACCTGCCTTCATCCTCGCCAAGGCAGGATATCTTAATCGGTAGTACAGCCGCCCCCATGGCTGGAATTCGATCGCTGCCAGTAATAAATAAGAGAAGTTTCCGTTGATCTTCAGATGTAGCCTCTTGGAATGTCTCCCAGAACCAGTCAATGACAGGCTCGGAGGGGTCTGGGTTCTTGGTGCCCCAGTTGTCGTACTCAGCGACACCCCTCAATGAGTTGACGTCGAGCGCGTCATCTGAACCTCGTACAAGGAGCTCAATCTCTTCTGGTCTAAAGAGAGATAGGGCATTACCTCCACATACAGTATAGAAACCTCGTTTGAAAGGCTCGAACTGCCTTGTTACCGACACATCGATTATGTGCCGCACATAAAGGTCCACGTATTCTCGACGGTTGCTGTTCGTGACAGGGATGCGTTCGCCTCCAGGGCAAAGAGGGGCTTGGACTTGAGTGCCATATTTATCCATATCAACAACAAAATCGAGACAGAAGGTTTCCTCCACATTGCCTTCGTATTCAAGCAATTGCCGTAACCCTCGAGCCAGTCTAGGTCGGTATTCGGCAAGGTCCTCGAGCGTATAACGCATGGGAGGTTTTGGGTGAGCTGATGCCCCAGTACCGTGAGTAGGAGCAGATGCAATAAGTTTTCGGAAAGCAAATGGCGGGAGAGCCACGTCTAAAATAGTTGAGTTGTAGATAGCGAGTCCCATCACGACGCCAACCAAGAAGAACTGATCGGATGTTTCAAATGCGTTCGGGTTGAAATAGCAATATTGGGAATCCTCATCATAAAGGAAGAGGCCTATCAACAGTCAGCTAAAGCATCTTTGTAATATGTTATTTAGCTTACCGTGGTCAGGATTGAAGACTTCTCTAACAAGAAGTAAAAACCATTCTTTTCGTAGGCCGCCCGCGTCTACCCCTTCTTCACCACTAAAAGTAATGCGAAGACCCTTCTTGATATCCTCGCTCCCACTTCCAATCACCTCGCTAACAGCCTTTAGACTGTCATCGACTAGACAATCTCGGCGAACATTCAGCTCCAGGAACTGATTGACAGCTTTGCGACTCATGATACTATCGAAAAAGGCGTCACGGGCCTTGATCTGCATCTGACGACGAGCATCGTGCTCAAGAATATGGTTTTTGGCCCAGATGCTCAGAAGAAACGGGTACTGGCAAAACGTGAACTTACTCCTACGAGCTTCCCAGTTCTCAAAGTCGGCAACTAAATCAGTATAATCGATCATGGAGTTGTAAAAGTCGGTCGTCGGTATAATTTGCCCATGAGAATGAGAATTGGTGCGTCCTTCGCCCGAGCCTGAAGGGGCCTCCTCATACCTTCGACCATGTGGCAGGTTGTTGGCGGCGAAGAGAAGTGCTAAGACTCGAGAAGAAGCTCTTATTTGCCAATCTTCGGCATACATGATTTTCTTCTCGGGTTCTTTGGCCTTCTTTGATGAGGTTGTGCGGTTGATCTCGTCGTAGAGATAGGCCCCTGAGCGGCCTTCTTGCATTTCCGGGATCAGCCCAGCCGTGATGTCAACTTTGACTTCTTGCTTCTTTCCACTTTGTCGAATCATTCGGTATGTCAAGAATCCAGACGCTAGCTCCTTTGTTCTCATGAATCGAGAAGGGTGATGCCTTGCGAACCAAGTGATGAGCTGGTTTTGGCATTCAGGCGATGAGTTAGATATAAGACCCACTATGCGCTTGGTGATGCCAGAGTGTTGCCCAGACAAAGGGCCAAATTCGGGCGTGCCAGACTTTTTCGGCCGCATGGACTTCATTCCAGAAGAGAAGCGGTCATCTGGTTGTAAGATTCCGCGATACAGTGTCTTATTCTCGTGGAGGAGTGGGTTTTCCAAGACTACGAGGAGAAATCGCAAGTCTGCTGGATCCTTCAATGGTCTCCCTGGCCTCTTCAGGAGCATTTCGGTTGCTTTGAGTAGAACTCGACGAGCGTGCTCTTGACCCTGTAGTAAGTCTCGTTCAATCGATTGTAGTTCCCGCTGAGGAGGCGTCTGAAAGTTCTTTTCTTGGCAGAGTTCTTCATAAACTGCAAGCCATCCCTCGGCAGGGTTCACAATGGCCGCATACCACTTGATCAGATCGTCCCAACTCATTTGTGGCGTCCTTGTGTTAACTGGTGCATTTGAAAAACTTCTTTCCGCTCGAGGCGCTGATGGCCGTCGCGGCCTGGTTTCCTCCTGGTTTCCCATCCACCATGTCCCGTTCTCAGCAAAATCACCAAGAAGCAGCAATTTGGGATCAAGATCGCACGTGCCATCTTCCAATTGTGGAATGGCTCGCTCTTCTCGTGGTACACGAGCAGCATGACTTCCTGAAGGCTCGCGACGATGCAAGCGCTGTTCACGAGACTCACTGGGCGGAATAGGCTTACGTCGAGCCGATTCGCTTCCATCTCTAATAGGGTGGCGATGGTTATGCGTGAGAAAGGAGGAGTTGATGCATTCAAAAGAACCAAAACATGCAACGATATAGTCCTCCAAAGCTTTGAATATTCTTTTGGGGTCACTCTCAGGTTGATCTTGCGCATTCCGCTCTTCTCTTGGGCCGTCTTCTTGTAGCAATTTCCGTACCGGAGGTCGTTCTGTATACGAAGAAGAGAAGGATCGCATTGGTGTAGAGGTTGTCCGAACAGGATTCGGTCGAAGTGTTGGCTTCTCATCAAACGCATAATGAGAAACCTGTATGGTAGGGGATTTAGACGATGGCGCTGCTTCCTGTCTTGAATCTATAGGCGCAAGCTTGTGACCAACAGCTTGCATTCGACTGCTAAGGGATTGGTTGCTTTGAATGGGTGGTTCTGGCGGAGGCTCCGTAGGGGGTTTGGGAATTGGATGTAGTTTCTTGGTTAGGTACATCTGTATTGAATGGTGAACAAGCCGTTTCGTCTGTTCGACCGAAATATTTGGAACTATGTTGCTATTAGCTATTGATCTACTTTGCTCACCTATTAGCCTACCTCGTGCTGGGCCGGCCTGAGCAGGACCTTGGCCTGCATCCCGACGCGACTTTGGACCATCTTGATCCGTACTCAAAGGCTCCAAATCATTGACTGTCGTACATATTGTGCATTTGAAGACCTTGAGCTCCCTCGGCCATCGTACCAGCGAGCCGCATGTCATACAGTTCCCTGTTGCAAAGTCCTTACTTCCTACTAGCCCATTTCTTGAGTGCGAAGGGGTGCGCGCGTGAGTCTTGGGCGCTTGTCGAGGCATTGCAGCGTCATCATCTGCAAAGCCCAGGTCGGGCGGAGGCGCGCCGACCGAGTTCTGCCTCTTTTTCTTGCTGCTGAAGAGAGAAGGAAAAGGCTGGCTCATAGAGCGTGTGTGTTGTGGCCGGCGAGGTTTTGAAGATGGAGGTCTCGAGGGATGTAGGTCAGACTCGTCGGAGCTCGAATCGGCGTTGGTATTAGAGAAGGACAATTCGAATCGATTGCCGTTTGATGTATTTGGTAGATTCGTTGAGTAAAGCGCAGGCAGCGTGGTAGGTGTATGTAAGGCCGTATTGTGAATTCGACTGATGAGGTCACTGTTAGAGTTGTTGGGTCGAGACCCACGACGACTCGACCAGGGAGCCATTGCTAGGGAAGTTACTAAGGATTGAGGGAGGCGATCTCGTGTCAGTCACGAGACAACTGTCGAGATATGTTGAGTGACTACCTAGATAAGTAGTTATATAAAGATAGATTTTCAAGAAGGAAAATGGTCCATTCAGCGCTAGAAGCGTCTTTTGTCAATAAAGCATGATTAAAGATGATCCAAAGTCAGCACGTTCCAAACAGGAGTTGACGCCAGCAGCAGACAAGCCCAGTTCAGCTCGGGGAAGTCAGCCAAACAGACCCATGCTTTGCTCTTTGAAGTACCCGTCTCAGGGGATGAAAAGGATGAAAAGGTCAAAATTGGTTTACGAATGTTGAACCGAGGAGGCCGTGAAACAATGACAATGAACGATGGGTGATGGGTGCAGCTCAAGCCTGTGGCTGCAGCTGGTGAAACAAGCCCAGTTTGCAAATCAACAATGTATACAGTACTGGAGATACCTGAGATATTGGGACTCAATGCCTACAGATGAGACCTAACGACCGTAATAAGTCATAGGCAACGCGCGGCCGCCGGATTTTGAGTTCCTGGTTATCTTGGCCCTCTGCTCTGATGAGTTCATCAAAGACCCTTCCCTTTTTTTTTCAACTCCTTATCCGTAGACGTCTGCACGATACCCGGAATTTTTGGGTCCTGAACCCCAATGACATCTCGTCATTAAACGCTCAGAAACAGGGGTTTAGTGAGAGGCTTGACGGATACGGGCAGTATTAGGACTTCCAATTGAACGTGGAGTTCCGAGCAGCCAGTCAGGAATGGAGAGCACGAAAGAAGGAATACAGGTGTCTATCGGCTCCTCCTCTTTCACCGCAATAAGAAACGCGAGTATCCTGCTTTGTTACAGGCCTGGCAGGTGTATCTTTTTTAAGACCTCGTATTGAAGTGGTTGGCTTCCATTTAGTACCGTCCAATGATCGTGAGGCAAATGGCCGCATCTGGGATAATGCTGAAATGCTCTGTCCCTAAGTTCAGTGCTAAAAGAGGTAATAAACTAAGTTTAATTCTTCTTTATCTGAGTCAATTTTCCATTGCAATTAAAGAACCTTCAGATGGCCATCTCAAGGGAGATGTTGGCCTGCAAGTTCAATGACGAGAAGAGACAACCCGAAACTCGTTGGTCAAAGGATTCCGGTCTCCCGTTGAGTCTCCGCAAACAGTCCCTGTCGTTGACGGCAGGTGCCAGCGGCAGCTTGAGCCTTAGTTGATGTTGAGTGGCCAAAGCCGGCTCTTTTTAACGAAGGATCGTCGCTTCGAGGTTATTGTGCTGCCTGTGATGCTTTTTCGCGAACTACATACGAAGAAAATGGAAGCCCAGTCTCTGGGCAATGAGGAGGAGTTGGCAATGCTTGATTATACTAGATACTTTAACTTAAACACGTCATTGTAAGTAATTACCAATGGTCTTCAATCGATCGCCAACCTTAAAACTGCAAAACTTAGGACCTTTATTATACATACCCCTTGACTCCATTGCAGTCTATTTATACACCTGAACCAGATATTCCCGAGAGATTCGATCCGTTCCGACATGAGACTGTTTCTCAAAACGGGATGTCAGCACCAAAGTATCTCCACACATTTTGGCTCCAAGTCAACGACGACATCAATCTCTTTGATTGTGTCATGAAGCCATGACTTCTCGTTTCCTTCTACACCGATTCCAACAAGCCTGACTCTATTTGAAGGCACCACCCCGTCTCGTGTTATTCCATGCAGGGTGAGCTCAGTCCGGCCATGGGCAATGTTCAGCTCGCCCCTCAACTCTGCCAATGATTCGCTGTGGCCATTTCGAAACTCAAAGACACAACAGCCATAGTCAATTTCGACAGGACCTGAGCAGCCCAAGCTGAATATGATTGTGACGTTCTCGGCCGAGCGCGAAAGCTTCTTGAGCGCTACCTTGGGTCCTCCTATGGCCTCAAGTGACATTTCGAGGTGTAGGTCGCATATCGATGAAGTGCCCGGTACCTTCACTATGCATTCTTTACTTTTGAGCTGAAGGCTGGTATTATCGTCGACGATAACGCTCCGAATGAAGGCATGATAGATGGCACGGTTTGTAATATCGATACGCTGCTCCTGCACAACAAAGTTTGTTCCCCAGAAGCTCGTTTGGATAGGCGGCAGCTTGACCTTGCCGAAGCTGGAGCCGTTGAAAGATAGGCTGCCTTCCGCCGCGTGGATAGTACCTCTGCATAAGGTACCTATACCAATCAAGCGGCCCTCAATAGCGAGATTGAAAGAGCTAGAGCATGGTTAGCTTGATGATCAACAATGAAGTTCTTAATCCTCACTCTTCAGTTGATTTGCTGATCTTGAATCGAGTGATTTCAAGCTTTGCAAGATCTACGAGATGCTGGATGACAGTGTCCACGATGCTCAAAGGTGAATAAGATGCCCTCACACGACTGGGTTTAGGGTCGAGAGCTGCTTGGGCGTACTCCTTGAAGAGGAGAGAGTTGGAGATGATCATGGCTGGCGACTGGGGTTCGGTTGATGATGGTTATAATCGCTTGTTGGTGTGTGTTTTTGAGAGCCGCAACAGAGGCTCGGCTTTAAAGGGGTTCGCGAGTGAATGAGGCATGCAAGAAATTATAAAACAGTAGATTTGTGACAAAGTGAATAGAGGTGCTCTCAAGTGGTGATGCTGTGCTTGGGGTCTATTCGATGGCTGTCAGCAGCAAGTGTTCGACAGGTGTAAGCGATATGTCTCAATAAAACCACAGGTTGCTCTCTCAAGGTATGCTCTTTATATGCTTTCCCTCTAGTTTCTTTTCGCATTTGATAGTCTGCTTATGAGGGAATCTGACTGTACGTGCATCATCATCCATATGATCATGCTACGTGAGAGTGGATGTGCAGCATAATTATCACTGCCCTTCGATCTTACGCTTTGAGCTAATAGGACGATGGCATTTAGTTCTCATTCAATCTTACACACGTTGATGAGGCTTAGACCAGGTCTTATACAAGGTCAGAAGTGGTGATTGGGTCATTTTCGATTGTTGCTGCTGACCAAAACGCACAGTTCAGAGATATTAGTGGCTTCGTCTCTGTTTAATATACCTTATTAGGATAAGACACAAGTGCATTACCAACTTGCCTCAAGTCAAAAGTTTACTCGAAGATGCTAATGATGCTGTTTTTCAGGGAGGGGGGATGGGTGTTCTCAAATTGGCAGCGCATAATAGCCATGGAACTGGACCTGATCTCAGTGGAAATTTCAGCCGTATGAGTCGCTAAATCTTAACTCGCCCAATTATATGTGTCGTTTCTTTGTGCCTGCCCAGGTACCTGCTTACTTTCCTTCGCTTGGTTTCGTGTCGCTCTTTGCAAGTTGCAGCGTGAATATTCAGAGAGGGATATGTAGGTCTGCAGGAAGGATGGGTTTCGTACACAAGGTGAAGTGAGTAAATAAGAGATTTTTCAAGCAATTGAGGAGACATTCTTAGAAATGGAGTCCTCTGCATCTAAGGATAAATAGATATTAGGGCTTTGTTAGGTGGTGGTCCTATATTCAAAAAAGATGCCCCCCAAAACCAGTCTTGAGGGCACTGGCATTAGACGGACATTGCTCAGTGTTCCCTAGAAAAATTGTCTTGGTCTGGCCTGGAGCATCATTAGCAAAACATCAGAACTTTGGTGCACCTTAAGGACAACAGCCCTGAGCACAGATATCTCACCAAATCATCAGAGCAGGATGGACATACAAATCACTCCAACCAAAATCACAAACGGTTTACATAGGAGAAGTGGAACTTAGATTGGCGGCATGGTCATTCCTTCAGACGTGCCCCGGTGAGCGTTTGGCATAAACATACAGGTCTCGTCTCACATCACTTAAAAGATTGACGTCTTCGCGTATCTCCCGAGCAATTATCTCGTTTTGACGGCGGCAAACATTGACCCTGATGCAAATGATTCCAAGGTTCTAAAACCCTCAAACTCCCACGGTGTCCCTACGCATCCCTGTCACACGAGCGAAACCCATGGTAGAAATTGTCCTCCATTTTTTATGAGTACATGCCGATACCCTTCGAAATGCATCTCATTCGTGACCAGCTAAAGAAAACGGGTTCGTTTAAGAAGGGGGGGCAGCGCCACGTCCACGGCCATAACCGCCACGGCTTTGTCAATTGTTAGCAATTCGTCCCGAATCCCCAAGCACAGAGCAACTCACAACTGAGGAGCGAACTCGCCGGGAGCACCACCCTCCTTGCCCTCGCCAGCATCTCGTCGTCGGTATCCACCCTCACGGTCGCCTCGGTCACCACCACGGCCACGGCCGAAAGGTCGTCGCTCGCGCTCACCCTCGCCGAGCATGCCACGGGGAGGAGCGTGCGATCGTTGTTGCTTGATGTGAGTGGCGGGAACGATCTCAGCAGGCAGGCTGAGGTACTCCCTCAGATAGTCCAACCCTTCCGGCGTGAGGGTGTAGTAGTAGTACTGCCAAGAGAACTGGGTCTTGACATAGCCGCGGGAGTTGAGCGACTGAAGAGCCTTGATAACGTACAAGTTCTTGGTGTCGATGTCGGGGTGCTTGGGAAGGTTGAAGTCCTTCTGGGCGACGAGGACACCCTCACGGAAGAGGTACTGGCGGGAAACTGTTAGTTATGTGCGCTATGATGATTGTGCAGCTCGCAATTCTTCGCCGTCGTCGTTGCGCAGCGTAGCTCTGCTCAGCTCGATGAATAATTTGGTTATTACCTCGTGGATCTTCTTGCGGTCGGCCTTGGGAATCAACATCGTGGCGGTATTTGCTGCTCGTCGGAAGGGTCGATGTTGGAAGGTGGCAGTTGGGGGAGGGACGAAGGCGAGATCTCAAAATGATAACTTTTGTGGGCGAAAACCCTACTAGAAATGAGCAGTAGCGAAGTGGGGTGGAGACGGCGTGCATTTGTGGCTGTCATCACGTGATGAGGAGCACGATAGTGTGGCTATTATTGTGGCAGCTGAGGCCCGCTATTTGCAAGGTGCAAGCCAGCCCATCATCTGCATGACAACCAGCGGCGAATCTTTGCGACAGGCTTCCTCTTACTCAACTGCCGCAACGTCGCTCTTACAAAATTTCTACACTTCATATCATGTCTCCCCGAAACTTGAACGTGCTGGTCACCAGCTTTGCTGGTTTAGGATTGCCGCCAACCCTCGTCCTTCCTCTGTCGCCATCGACAACAGTTACAGAGTTACGCGAATACATAGGCGATCGATTACCAACGACTCAGTCAAGACTCATCCTCACTACTCTATCCAACAAACAACTTCCCACCTCATCAGACTCTCCCATTTCCAAGTACCTCTCCACGACTAACGATGAGTTTCTTTCATTGCGACTCGCTGTGCCCCTCTGCGGTGGTAAAGGTGGTTTTGGATCGCAACTTCGAGCCGCAGGTGGTCGCATGTCCTCGCGCAAGAAGAAGAGCCAAGAAGACCACGGATCTAGCCGAAACTTGGATGGTAGACGACTACGTACTGTGAACGAGGCCAAGGCACTGGCCGAGTATCTGGCTATCAAACCTGAAATGGAAAAGAAGGAGAAAGAGAAACGCCGAGAGCGATGGGAGCAGATCGTCCAACTTTCGGAACAAAAGGAGGAAGAGATCAAATCGGGGAGCAAGAGTCGGCTCGACGGTCAATGGGTTGAGGACAAGGAAGAAAGCAGTGAGCGAACTCGAGAGGCTGTTTTGGCTGCTATGAAGGCTGGCAACTACAAAGATAACTTGCTTGGTACTTCCCATGACTCCAACTCTACGCAACCGAGTAATAGCCAATCCGGTTCAGACGAGGAAAACGGTGCATCATCAGGGGAATCAACGCCGCCACCTGCTGAAGTAGCCAAGGCCGACAAGGGCAAAGGCAAAGCAAGGACATTCTTTGGTTTTGACGAGGACGATGAGTTTATGAGTTCAGACGATGAGGAAGATGAGGGAAAGTAAAAGCACTGCTCGAGGCATGAAGAATAATATGGCCGGCAAATGGTACAATGGCCACTACGACTAAATCTGGCCAATCGCGACAGGCATTTATTGGATTACGGAGTACGGACCTTTTGAATTTAATAGGAATATGAATTACCAGCGCTTATGCGTCAAACTTAACATAGCCAAAATGATACCAATAATCTCATTCGACGATCTATGACTCAAGAAACGTCATCACAACTGGGACAGCCAGGCACTCAAAACACAACAGTCAATATTTGGGGTTAGCTTTAAAGCATCTTCACAAATGATACAATTGCAGTGTGTCTGCTCTGACTCTTCTAACCACATCCACTAATCCATCTATGGGTCGGCTTAAGCGTCGAGCTTGACGGGGAAATTTCCGGCCTCTGCGCAAAGCGTTAGTTTGTTTTTTATGTCAATTGCAACGATCGAATCCAACATACCACGCTGCTCGTCCCAACGCTGGTACCAGCCGGAGGGGCAGAGGGATCGGTAAGACAGCCAGAACTAGACGCCAATTAGTACGGGACGTCGCGATTGGAATTGTTGTTCGAAGAGTCGTACCTGGCGGCAGGGCGCAAAGTCCTCGCCCTTGGCGAGAATGCACTTGTGGTAGTCGACGTAGTTTTGCCAGCAGTGCTTGGTCTGGTTCTGGTTGGGGAAACGAGCGTCAGTGCCTAAGAGATGTCAGATCGAACCGTCGTCATTGATGCAAGTGCAATTGAGTATCGTCGTCGGCGTCGCGTAATCGCAGTTGGTCGTCGAGAAAAGCATTCGGTAGTAATGGTGATGGTCGCGGTCGTGGGATTCATGCTTACCAGCTGCGTGGAATTGTTAGCCTCGGAATCAAATCAGGTCATTTTTTCGAGCCCGCAGCCGCAGGACCAGCAGCGGGATTATCAGCGAAGCATTGAACATACCAGTGACAAACTTGAAAGGCTTGGTGACAAGCTCCTGACCGTCGTCCGACATTGTGAATAGTTTTAGAAGGAATTGGTTTTAGAGGGGAGAGTTTTCTGGGGTCAATGACAGCGAGTGAGGTATGGAGCTCGGTGCGTGGATGGAGAGGTTGAATCCAATGCGTCGGTCGACGTTAGGTAGCCGGCTCGAATCAAATCAGGTGGTTCGATTTCCGGGAGAGCTCAGTGTGTGCCTCAGGCCGCTTCGGGCCAATGGCGTATGGCGTAAGGCATCCATCAGGATTGGTGGGCCTGCCAGGCTCTAGCAGTTGCACATCAGCAGATGTTCGCTCGGCCAACTCCAAACACTCCTTCCAAGGCCGACAATTTCCAATTGAATCATCACCTCTGGACTTCGATTCCTCAGACCCTCCCCACTCAGTCAAAATGCGTTCTACCGCTGTTCTTCGAATGTTCAGGCAGACGCCTCGCATGATGCGACCCGTCCCCGTAAGTATCTACAATCAATCGCTAATGGGTTGAGGGAACGAGCTCTTTAGCCCTCGGCTCAACATGACATCAATTGCTGACCTGTGCTCGTGTTACAGAAGGAGGATCAGGCTGGTACGTAATGTTGGAAGCTCCCGACGATGCTTCATCGAGCGACTCGATACTGCGACTGCGGATGCGATGCCCTCTCAATTAGATTCGACACTGACAGAATTCAAGGCCACACCATCTCTCAGCGACTCCGAAAGCTCAAGCAGATCCCTCCTGAGCTGTACCCTCTCGGTAAAGCAAACAACGGCCCAATTGAGTTTTCCTCTTCTAATACGTGTGTCTAGCTGTTGTCGTTGGCTTCGCTCTCGGTGCTGCCGGCTACTCTATCTCTCGCAAGTTCATCGTCGACAAAAACCTTCGTCTGGCCCGACAGGGTCCTGCTGGCCGCCATGATGCTGGCCACGGTCACGCTGAGGGTGAAGCCGAGGGTGAGAAGGAGGGCCACTAAATTTGTGAAGATCAGGTAGCTGTTGGGGAATGAAATAGTTTGCATGTCCACATGTCCTGGTGAGGACAGTACCGTACATTTCAGATGAGTGTGGTAGTTGGGAAATCCATCAGATATAAATCTGAATATTTTCGGTGATGATTTATATATCTCACCCTTGCCAATAACCGTGAACCCAATGCCTCAAACGCCTTCGCTATGCCGGCAGTAAACTCAATAATAAATCTCCAACTCTGATCCTCATTCGGGTTTTGGTCCTGCAACATCTAGTTGCTCCAATCCTTGCATAGGATCAGGGCCAGCAGCTGGCACTTCTCCCTCATCATCAGCCGCATGCTCAGCCAGCCATCCTTCCTGCAATCAAGTTAGCTTTATATTTGATAAGCTTGAATTCTGACATACCTTCTCCCAAATGGCTGTTTTGCTACCCAGTCCATCATCTGCGCTCTTAGGTGCTTTGGCCTGTGATACCTTGAGGATCTTTCCGAAAAACTCCGATTGATCCATATTGTCGATAGCTTCCTTTGCGTCCGCAGCATCTTCGTACTCAACATAAGCGAACCCCCTGTGAGCCTCTGTAGAATTTGGCGCGTCGGGCTTTGGCACTTTTACTTCGACAATCTCACCAAATGGGATGAAAGCATCTAGAACGTGACTCTGAGTTGCCATCTGAGAGAGGCCACCAACATAGACAGTGGCTTTCCATCGAGCTGCGTCCGACATGGCTGTTTTGATATATGAGCTTTAAAGAATTGTGAGAGAAGTGAATGGTGATAAAGTGAGCTTGGAAGTCATTGGCGTTGAACTCAGCACTCACCTTTGCTCAAGAATTGCGAGGTTCTGTGCTTATCACGTGATTATCAAAGCTCTGACTCTCGACTTACACCATTATAGCACTTACTACACTGGTTAACACAATGCCCCTAACACCCCGCAAATACTGTATATCATACTGTATACTATTCATCTTCTAGGATATGATGAGGATCAATTCTTGGATCGGTACTTTTCTAAAAGTTGGGTGTTAGACCAACCGCCGTTATTCTCACCTGCCAACGGTCTCCAACTATTCTTCTTGACATCGTAAAACACAGTATCAAGTGCCCTGCAACTAATCAGTATCTCAGACTCTCCTTCTAATGAGGTAAGTCTATTTATTACCTATAAAAACAAACTCCCTGAGTTGGCGTCTCAAGCTCAATTGAAGCTCTCTCTTCACGTGATGGCCAGCCCCACCTTCTGGACAACTCAGGAGGCACGGACGTGGCCACAGGGAGCTCAGGACTCAGGAGCAACCTAACGGGGGGGACAGCCTGCAATCTGGCATCATACCTCCCACTCCCACTACAAGACACACCTCCACCGACCTCGCCCTGCTTCGTTCTCCTTTGAAGCATTACTGCGGGCAGAGGTGGCAATTCATTGAGAACTGTATGGCGTTTGCTTAGCCATAATTGTCCATTTTCTTGTCTTTATAAAACGTCCCATTATCTCGAAGCATCATTCTGAACTGGTACTTCCGTCGCATTAGTACTTAACTCCCCGCCATCACCATCATGGTGCGCCTTCGAGAGATTCCACGAACGGCCGCCTTCGCCTGGTCTCCAGGTGCTGGCAACCCAATTTTAGTTACTGGCACTCGTGCTGGAGCTGTTGATGTCGATTTCTCCGACGAGAGCAAGCTTGAACTCTGGGATCTTGCTCTGGACGACCAACAGCAGGGTCTCGAGCTCCAGCCTGTCGCTAGCATCAGCACCGACGCCAGGTAGATACCCAAAAATGCGCATTAAAAAAACCCCGTTCTGATCAGCCCTCCAGGTTTTACGATGTTGCATGGGGTCCTCCCAATGAGGATCACCCCAGGGGTATCATTGCCGGCGCCCTCGAGAATGGCTCTCTCGATCTCTGGGACGCCGAGAAGCTTATTGCAGGAGAATCAGATGCTCTGATTTCTCAAACATCAAAACACAGTGGCCCGATCAAGACATTAGAATTCAACCCCCTGAAGCCTCAGATTCTAGCCACGGCTGGTGCCAAAGGAGAGCTCTTCATCTACGATGTCAACGACATCGCCAACCCTTTCAGACTAGGCAATGCTGCTGCCCGATCCGACGATATCGAATGCCTCGCATGGAACCAAAAGGTCTCACACATTCTTGCCACAGGTGGAAATGGCGGATTTGTCACCGTCTGGGACCTGAAGACTAAGAAGGCTTCTTTGACCCTCAACAACAACCGAAAAGCTGTTAGCTCTATTGCTTGGGACCCCAACAACTCGACCAAGCTCTTGACAGCAACCCCTGATGACAACACCCCTGTCATCCTGCTATGGAACCTGCGCAACTCCAATGCCCCTGAGAGGACACTCCAGGGCCACGAGTCTGGTATTCTGTCCTTGTCTTGGTGCCAGCAAGACGCCGACCTCTTGCTCTCGTCGGGCAAGGACAACCGAACTATCGTGTGGAATCCCAGCACTGGAGAGCGATATGGTGAGCTGCCGGAGGTTACTAACTGGACTTTCCTTACCCGATTCAACCCTCATAATCCTAATCTCTCGGCGACTGCCAGCTTCGACGGCAAGATCACGGTACAGACTCTCCAGAATACCAACCCTGACACTTCCAAGGCCGCAGCTGAGAAGAACCTTGATGATGAGGACTTCTTCCGTGCTGCTCAGGATCAACCCCAAGATGCCTCTTGGTCATTGGCCAAGGCTCCCAACTGGTTCGAGAGACCCGTCGGCGCTTCATTCGGCTTCGGAGGAAAGATTGTTGTGTTCAAGCCCAACGCTACTCAACCTGGACAAAAGCGTTCCTCCAAGATTTTGATCACCAATTTCTCCATTGACTCTGATATTTCCACTGCCACCCAAAAGTTCCAAGAAGATATTGCCTCTGGCAACATATCCGAAATCTGTGCCGACCGAGTTCAGCACGCTAAGACTGACGAAGAAAAGGCTGACTGGGAAGTAATGGAGACTCTTGTCGGTGAGAACCCTCGCAGCAGGATTGTCGAGTATCTCGGATTCAACAAGGACGATCTCACTAACGGCAGTGTCGAGGAGACTGCTGAGGAGACCCAGGATGACGATGAGACCAAGGCTGAGACAGAGGATGCCGAGGAGAAGAAGAAGAAGAAGCGAGTCTCAAGCTTCTTTGACGGTGCCGAGGGCGATGGTGACGACTTCTTGTCCAACCTCGCCGCTACAAAGGGTGCCAAGACTGATAACCCTTTCCATCTGTTCGGCGACTCGGACACCACAGTCGAGAAGAGCATCACCACTGCTTTGATGCTGGGTAACTTTGCCAAGGCAACTGACCTCTGCCTGAAAGAGAGCCGTTTTGCTGATGCATTCCTGATCGCCAACTGCGGAGGCCAAGAGCTCATCGACAAGGTCCAGGCTGCTTATCTATCCCGCAAGAGTGATATGCCAAGCTACATGCGTTTGCTCGGTTCTGTTATTGCCAAGAACCTTTGGGACGTTGTTTACAACGCCGATCTCGAAAACTGGAAGGAGACTATGGCTATTATCTGTACTTTCTCCGACCCTAACGAATTCTCTGATCTGTGCGAGGCGCTGGGTGACCGAATTAACGAAGAGGGTTCTCGAAAGGACGCTTCATTCTGCTACCTTGTTGGATCAAAGCTTGAGAAGGTGGTGTCTATCTGGGCTGACGAGCTTGATGAAGCTGAGCAAGCTAGCTTGAAGGAGGAGTCTGAAGACTCAACTTTCTCTGTTCACGCTAGAACTCTCCAGAACTTTATCGAGAAGGTCACAGTCTTCCGCCATGCTACGAAGTTCCAGGACAGTGAAACTGGTTTGACCTCGGACTGGAAGCTTTCTGTTCTGTATGACAAGTATACCGAGTATGCTGATATTCTGGCTGGTCACGGCCAGCTTGAGACTGCTCAAAAGTACCTCGACCTCCTCCCTTCCAACTATCCCGCTGCAGAACTCGCAAGGAATCGTGTGCGCCTAGCTACCAAGAAGCCTGTTTCTCAGCCCGCTGCCCGGGTACCAGCTTCGACAAGCCGAACGTCGTCCAGGCTTCAACCTGCTCTTGGATACCAGCCTCCCCAGCCTGCGCCTGTGGTTGGCGCTGTGCCTGGTTCGGTCCCAGCTAACCCTTATAGCAATATTGCTCCAAGCCCTGCTCCTCGATCAACCGGGTCGCCTGCGCAGCAATATCAGCCCCCAACAAACCCTTACCAGCCACAGAACAGTTATGCCCCCCCTGCACAAACTGGATACGGAGCTCCTGGCGGTTATCAGCCTCCTGCTCAGCCGGGTTACGGTGCTCCCGCTCCCCTGGCTCCCCCACCGATGAGTGGTCCCCCTCGAAACACAACCCCCTCGTCAGTAACACCTGCTGCTAAGATGAAGAACATGGACAACTGGAACGATGTCCCCCTTGTCACGAAGGCGCCTCCAGCACGTAGGACCACACCGAGTGTCCAGCCTATAGCATCTCCTTTCCCTGGTCAGCAAGGCACAGGTGCACCTCCGCCTCCCGGCTCGTCTCCTTATGGGCAGCGAACTGGCTCGACTCCTCCTCCACCCCCTCCCAAGGGATCGGCGCCGCCTCGAGTTCAGTCACCCCTAGCAGCTCCTCCACAGAACTTCCAGGCTCCTCCCCCTCCTGCTGCTAGCAGCCATAACCCATATGCACCCCCTCCCCCTGCTGCCGGTGCGATCCCGTCTCCAATGCCCAACGTTGTCCCCCGAACAGCATCGCCTTACAATGCCCCTCCTACTGGAGCTCCTCCCACCAACCGATATGCTCCCACTCCTGCAGCACAGCAGCAGCAACAGTACAACCAACCCCCAGGATCCGTGCCTCCTCCTGGAGCCGCAAGCCGTCCCCCCCCGGCAGGTTCGTTTGGGGCACCTCCTCAGCAGTCGGCTACTCATAGCCAGTATGCTCCCTCTCCATACGGTATCCCTCCTGCTCAGCAGTCTGCACCTCCCACCGGGCCTCCTCCCATGAACCGACCTGGGCCCCCTGGTGGGCCCCCCGCCGCTTCTTCTCCCAAGCCAACCCCTCCTCCGCCTCCTCAGGCGTCAGCCCCTCCCAAGGCCAGACATCCCACTGGTGACCGGTCACATATTCCTGCCAGCGCCCAGCGCTTGGTGGATATCTTAGACCAGGACATGCAACGAGTGGCTTCCAAGGCTCCTGCGACTTTTGCCCCTCAAGTCAAGGACACTCAGAAGCGACTTGGCTTGCTCTTTGATCACCTCAACAACGAGGAACTTGTCAAGCCTGATACCATTGCACAGCTTTCCGAGCTTGCGGATGCTATCGAGGCCAAGAACTATGAAGGCGCACATAGGCTGCAGGTCGAGATCCAGCGAGACAAGACCGAGGAGTGTGGCAACTGGATGGTAAGTTTCCCTGGTCCTAAATTAAAGTACAAAACTAACTCGACTGTAGGTTGGAGTCAAGCGACTGATTAGCATGAGCAAGGCTACGCCATGAGCAGATTTTTTGTAATGTAACATGTCTTCTTGTGCCTTGCTTATGAAACGCGTATGTCAGGTCGTGGGTGTTAAGTTGAATAGTTTAGCGCATGGTGCATGATTGGGGATGAAGTTCACGATGACACCCACGCCACACATTTGATAAATTAGAAAAGTATATGACTAAGTTATTGTGTGCTTATTGCTTGTTGCCGTTGAATGTGACTTCTCTGTCGAACGTATCCGATTGTCTTTTACTGTAAATCACAATATGACCTTGACTGTGTGATAAAAAAAATTATCTGATATAGAACCCAGATCACCGTGTGGACACAGGTACCGTGGCTTCTGAAAACACCAATTTGTCAAACTCATGATAATTCTCAATTGAAGCTAATTGGGTGGGACATTGAGCCCCTGAATCTATAGCAAATAAGAGCTTTAACCTGACTACGAAAAGGCGTGAAAACAAATAACTAATATAAAATAAGCCAAACATAATAGCCGTGAAAAACTTCGTATACTACGTAGTGTGAACTGGTAAGAGGTTCACCAGGCATCTAAAGAAGAGCGCGTCTAGGGTAAGTAGCTGGTACAGGCTTGCCCTACATCATTGCCAGTTGTCATCCCCACCAAAGCTTCCACACTCCACTTGGTTGGAACTACCACATCATCGTCACCCGGAATCTATCCAACACTTCGACTTTGAATAGACGCCTAAACTATGTCGGAGACAACACAAAGTCCTGAGGATGCTGCTGCCCAGCGAGCATCTGAACAAGCGCGTCTTCGCAAGGAGCGTCGAGAAGCCAAGCTTAAGGCTGGAGGTTCAGCGAGGCTGAATAAGATTACTGGGCTTGGTGGTCGTGTTCCAGGAGGTACTATCCAGATCATTCATACTATTCGATTGCCCAGATACTAATGTTCACCATAGAACCAGAGCCTACCACTGCAACCACCACCGCAACAGACACCCCCACACCAGCACCAGCTCCCGCTGCATCAGCATCTGCAGCGTCTCCCACCACCGATCATGCCGACCCTGAAGAAGTTGATATCTCAAATCACTACTACGAACCCAAGCGCACTGCTGCTTCACGAAAGGATGCCCCTGAAATCACAGAACCCGCCATCTCAGAGGATCAGTTGCGGCAGATGATGCTTGGATTTGAGCGTGGAAATGGCAGCGGCACTGGCACTCCTGCATCCGCCGGCGCTGAGGAAGATCCCATGATGAAGATGATGTCCCAGCTTATGGCCGGCGCTGGTCTTCCTCCGGGCTCAATGCCCCCTTTCCCTGGCATGCCCGGCGTAGCACCCGGTCAAGGACCTTCAGTACCACCTGCCGCTGTGCGCAACAGCGCATCTACAAACCTCTGGCGTATACTCCACGCCCTTGTTGCTCTTGGCCTCGGCTTCTATATTGTCATTCTCTCCCCTTTCACCGGTAGTAAGATCGAACGCGAGCGAGCCGTCCTTGCCGGCACGACACCCGCGGATCCTCTCATTGCAGCAGCTGAGCCTGAACTAGAGACGGAACTGGAGCACCGTAAAAAGTTGTTCTTCTGGACGTTTGCTACTGCCGAGACACTACTCCTCACAACCCGCTTCTTTCTTGACAGGAGGGGTAACCCGCCTTCTGGTATCGTTGGCACCGTGGTGCAGTTTTTGCCGCAACCTGCAAAGGGCTGTGTCGAGATTGTAATGCGCTATGGACAGATCTTCACAACAGTGAGAAGCGACATGCTTGCTTGTATTTTTGTACTGGGCGCGGTAGCTTGGTTTAAGGGGTAATGTGGTGAGGAAGCGCATTAGATATTGCAATGAATAAGTTCCTCACTTCACGAGCATCTTTGTTCCGCAGTCAAGTACCCTGCAATGGTCAACGATTATACATTATGATTCAGGAACCGTTCTACACAATGCTGTTCTATCATACATAGGTATACCGAAAATGAGCAAATGGCTTGAACACGTAAGGCCTCTATCCTTGTATCTCCTGAGCCAGCTCGTCTATTTGCCGAGAACCATTTTCAGCAGTTTTCCAAAGACACCCCTGACTCGATCAGGATTCTCTGCAACGCAAGTAAACACGACCGCAGTGCTAGCAGCGAATACAAGCCTCTCTCGCCACTCTTTGTCCAGTGAATACCGTCGAGGGAGGACTGTAGCCAAGGCACGAGGGGCAACAAAAAGCGCGATATCCTTTCTTCGACTTTCTGTTTCAACCATGATGCTCCAGCCACACAACAAGCAGCCCGTACCAACACAGATTCCGCTGTCCATGTGTTGACGACGCTCAATGGTTGTGCCGCCGGGAAGGCGGGGTCCTATGCGTGTTCGACTGAGACAAACTCCGTAGTAGAAGAGTGTTATAAAGGTCGCGAGGAAACTAGACGAACGACAGGACGAGACTATGGCTCGACGCAGGGCTTTGCGTGAAGGGTTTCGCAGTGCGAGGGCGAGTGTCAGGGGCAAGTATGTAGCCATTGACCACTTCCAAGCACGAAAGAGGCGGCTGACAGCATGGAACTCGCATGAAGGCCCGCTCGACATGTGGACCATCTGACAAGGAATGGGTACAACTACCGCAGGATCTCCCCAGACAAGGGGCCATTCGTAGTCAACGCACATGCTCTGGAGGAGATGTGCCTGACCCGTCTCCTTGCCGTACTGAAACTCGCCTGAATGACACCGTCGAAGGGCCTCAATCAGTCTCAGGTCCACGGAAGCTGCCGAAGTGATCCATTTGTTGTAGCTGCGGGGCAAGCGGCTTGGATGATAGAACCAAGCCCACATAACAAGGCCTGAGGAGGCAGCAAAGACAAGGGGGTCAACGAATTTAGAGACGAATCGTTCAGCCTTAGGAAGGTGTCAGCAACTATGGATATCTGATAATAATAATCAGGTGATATGCCTGGGCCATTTACCTTGGACCACCTGTTGGAGGCCAGACGGCAGGCTTTGTGCCTCGCCCACAGATCACCAACAAGAACATCGAGGGCTCGAGTGACGGCAAACAGGGTTAGGTCCATTGTTCTACCAGCGAACTTGACCGTCTGAGGCTCGGCATCAAGGGGTGAGCCCTCTTTTGGTGGCACAGTTTCGGTATACGCTCGGCCCTCGTAGGAGTGCAGCAGCCGCAGCCCAAACCAGGCAGCAAGAAATGTTGACAACCATCTTGCCAGTCTGTTATGATTGGGTTAGCAGGGAACAGTGGAATCCATTAGAGTGAAACTGATGGCCTACCTCAAACGACCTGCCTCGCCGAGACCCCTTGCGGTTTTCTCTAGAATACTTTTCAAAGGTTCCTTTCGGCGTATTAGCTAACAGCATATCAAAGCAACACCAATGCCCCAATGAGTTATGATAGGCAAGTACAAGGTCACCAAGACCGAGAAAACTAGATGGGACGTTCCATTGAACTGTATGAACTGCATCGGGGGTAGTTTACTTACAATCAAGAGAGTGGTACCACCGGCCAATACTGCACAGAACGTTGGGAACCGCTGCGGATTGAACCCTGTCTTGGCTATGTGTGCTGCAGACTTGACGAATGAGCGATCATCAAGGTCCGTGGTAAGTTGGTTGGATAGTTTTCTCCTCTTCTTAGCAACATGCTGTAACACTAATGTCAATAGCCGAGGAGCGACGGCAGATGCATAGCCCAAGAGATAGGCGCGAATCAAAGGGCGGAGGATCTCGGGAATGGGATCGAGCCTCAGGGGCCCTTTACGGGCAGGCCGCACATCAATTGCAGGCATAGCCATGCTGCTTCAGCATGTAGAACAATGTCCCGAAGCAGGCCTACGGCACCTGCTACCGGCTACCGGTGGCACTCAGACGGTGCGTATCTGATAAGATGATCGCGGGGATCCTGACTGTGGATGAGCGGTCAATAGCAGATCTACCCCTGTAAAGTATAATGAATATAGAAAAAGGTGGTGTAAAGATGATCGAAAGGGGGAGGTCGACGGTTTGGAGTAGCGGGGGGATATGTCAACATCATGCATCGGATGTGTATCCCAGAGGTTCGATGACAGAACCTGACGGTAAGAACGGCAAAGATATCTGGGCTTTGTCCAAATAAAATGAACAATCAGGAGATTGATATGATAACTCTCTCTTTGAAGTTGAGCAAAAATGTGGGGAGCTGTCAGTTTGAGCCTCGGCTTGATATTCAAGATGCCGCGTGTGAATATGCAACATGGCAAGCATGGATCGTATTCCTGCAGGAAATAGACCGAAAGATACGTAAATGATCTGCTTTGACAGGTCGTAGATCATAACGCCCCTGCCAAGGCTACAGGCAGTGTGCCGTAGCACAACCACTTGGTGATGGAGTCGCGAATGAGAGAGAATACATGAGAGTGTGTAACTAACCTATCGCGAATGAAACTATTATTCTTTAAGTGACAAATCCGCAGGGCTGCGGGCATGAAACAACCTAACCACTGCGTAATATAGGGAACAATATCAGAGAAACTTGGTGTGGGTTATACGGATAGTGTCCGAATTGGAGGGTTAGTGATGGTGATGATGATGATGATGACCTGAGAGCTCAGGGGTTCAGCTGAAGCCAAACTCGAGAATCTCAGTTTGTGTCAGGGCACGGCAGTCGAAGAAGCTTCGAAAAAGGGACGTTACAGACTGCTACTATAACGGTTGCTGGATAGACTCGGGTCGCTGTAACAGTAGGTAGGTGCTTTAGATACAAGATCAAGTCACGGTTGAGTGAGGTTATCACTAAGGTTAACAACTGCTGGTAGTGGAGTTGCAGTAATTTGCATGTGGTCAGAGGCAGATCCCCACTGTCTGTCCGTCATTCTGGGGTACAGGGATGCGTAGCTGCTGTATTGGGAAAAGAGGCATGTGCACAAGATGGGTCCGGTACGTAAATTTTACCTTATAAGGCCGAATAATTGAATCCTTCAGGCGATACAAGGGCCAAGGTGTATCTTATTCCCTATACGAATTATGAAACTTCCTTCAAAACTGGTGGGAAGAAATACCTCTGCATACGATGGATGTGAGGAACAGAGTAAGAATCCAAGCCTCTCGGAAGCTTGTTTCATCCTCGATTCAAACATACCTCCACCTAAACCCAGTTCCGCATTCCGAGCGACCTACATTCACACATGGGAATGAAATGAAATTGTTCTCGAAAAACAGAAACAGCCAACGACAGGGAAGCCCCACGATGAATTTCGGAGCTTGAACAGGTTTCGGCTCTTTTTCCTGGCCTGATTTCCACATGAAGCATGATTTCAGTTGACATCTTTCCTTTCCAGGGAGGTCTTTATATCGCCCCTGGTTAGTCCTGAATATCATACTGGCACGGGCCGGCCAGGTCACGAGTCAAGGTAAAAGGTCTTTTGTCACTTTTGATAGAACAAAGGCGGCAGAGGCGCATGTGCTTGTGCTTGAGGCTATGCTGATTCAGACAATGTAATGCTGTTGGTTCAGCCTCACATTGTTGCTGACTAGAAGTCAGTAAAACGAGTCAAGTGACCGTGTGCGTATCTGCAGTCAGTCAACTGCGTGCAACGCCAAGATGACTAGATTCTCCCAGTCTCTCAGCAGAGGATCGATTAGAGCCAATGAAGAGTGGCTGAATTGTCTCTCTCTTAAGGCTTGGCTGGACGAATGAATGACAGCTGGAGGTGAGGCGTCGTCAACCAAGTCGCAGAATAAAGCTGTTGGGAGTCTTGAAGATGAGATCCAAGCATGTGATAGTCCCATAGTTGCATAGGCTGCAGTGGACGGTAGACTATGGATATACCGATACGTCATGACAAGGCGACCCATAATACTGTAGGCCCATGCCGGGAGGCTCGGGGGGATGTAACGACGAATGTGTTGAAAGCGCTTTGGTAATTGTTGAACAAGACGAGGGGCTCAGATCCCTTTATCGTTTCGGTAGAGGCTCGAGTCTTGAGCACCACCCACGATCCATCTCCTAAGGACTACATACTCAAACCAAGATTTCCAAAAGCTAAACGCTCTGGTCGACGTCGCGAGTTGCAGGTGACATAGTGACCCAGGGAGGGGGAGCATGGGGAATAGAAACTAGAGCGCATCAGGTTGAGGTAGAGAATACTTGAAGACCAAGTGTTTCTAATGTTCCGAGGCAACCCCACATGGCTAGGTTCGTCGAGAACCTTGCTCAAGATGGACCGATTTGACCCAATTGTCATGCAGGCCCTGGTCCTTGAACACGCTTCCCCAAAACACTAACTACCTTCCCTCCAAGTAGCGGCTACTATCACCTCCCACCTGCCGCACCGTTCTTCTGCACGAAGGACAGTCACGGTGGGCTCCCGCCGCCTTCCTCCAACCTACCTAAACCGCTTTACCTAGTTAAACACCACCACCTCCTCCACCATCCCAACCCTCCATCCCATCTTTTTCTGGCCCGCTACATACCATTTGACATTTTACATACAAGGTAAATTTTCTAAACCTTTCCAGGCCAGAAGCACACCTGCTGTCCTATGAAGAAGCAGGAGAAGCCGGGCCCTAGTTGCTCCTTCTTTGCCTTCATCTGGGACGAGAGTGTGATGTGATGCATTGATGCACGTTTTAGCACATGCACTCTCCGTCCGTCCTAGCTAAATTCCTTCGTGTTAATCCCCTGTCACTCTTATTCCTTTTCTATTCTCTTTCTTGGTTTAAGCAGGCAGCTCTGCAACTATACCGATTGACGACTTTTCTTCAACTTGAACTTCATTTTGCTTGCAACGACACGCTCAGCTATCGGCATAATTGCTTGATCTCCATATCAGAGGCACATACATGCAACAAGAACGTGCTTGCATTATACACAGTCGCAAAACTCATAGCATCTACACGAACTATACATCAGCATAGACGTATCGATCTGCTATTCCTCACGTTCTAGCGACTCGGCCTCCGAATCTTCGACCGCTATTATAATCAGTCACTTCTTTGCGCTTTGCGCGGAGCGAATCGAGATTTAACCACTTATACTGGCCTATGTCTTGTTGAACTTCTGTTGTTGCATGCTAGACAGCACCTGGCTCGACTGTTGCTGGTTCATGAACGCTTGATGTCGAACGAAGAAACACACCACTCCTACAATTTTACCTCCAAAAACGTCGGGGGTTCAAAATACACCCGTCGCATAGCAACAACCCATTCAAACCGCCAAAAACCATACGTTTACTGCGGCTCATTTGCAGCGCAGTACACTTTCTCTACAGAAAACCCCAACAACAAAAGACGCATCCATGCTCGCCGTACAGCACGCTCCGAGGATGGGTTCGTCGCAGCCGCCCTCTGACGCATTTATGCCTTTTGGCTGTAAGTGAACTACTCACCAAAACTTTCCACTATGCCCTTTCGTACGTCAGGCCAGAGATTAGCCTGCTAACGTTCAATCTGATCAGATTCATTCGATCCTAATCAAGATCCGCCGATTAACGATCCGCCAGAGCCTGCGCCTGGAGCTCCCCTTTTGACAGACACTGATAATAGATTTCTATCAGACTTTTTCAACAACATCGATGCCGATCATTATAGTGTGCCCTCCTTTGGGGAGGGGCTAAACTTTAGTGATACTTGGCTTGACCTTCCTCCCCAGTTCATGGGATCCAGCACTTCGTTTGGCCAACAGCCAGGATCTTCGCTGGGCGAGCCATCAGCTCAAGGGCTCTCTCATGGTCTTAATGAGTTTCACGGGATGACCCCTTTGGGGTCCAGCATGATGCCGCCGCCGCCACACCCACCATCCCATTTACAACACCAAACCGAGCATCGTCACACCCCCGACGATGTGCTAAATGCGGCCGCCACTCTATTGCAAAACGGCCCAAACCAGCGGCAGAGTTCCAATGGAATCGACACCTCATTACAGAGACACCCGATAGGACCCCCAGTAGGCCACCTACGGCATCAGCCGATAGAGGAATTCCAGGAAGAACATCGGCGCAGCGTTGCAGCCAGTGAGCAAGAACACTACCCAGACTGGATGATGGTGCCGCATGAAAAGCGCCAGCACCGAGCGCCACCAGCCGAATACCAGTGGGGTTCTGATGCCAACTTCAACCGTATTCAAGGCTACGCTACAAACTCGGAGAAGGAAACAACTCAATCCTTAACTAAAGAACAACTCAAGGTTCTCGAATGTTTGGAGCCGAGCAAAAGTGCCGATAATACGCGACCCAGTAGTCCACTTCAAACCAAGGCGCCGCTCCCACATAGTAGATTAGCTGAGCTTACGAAAGGACAAGATGCAGATACGCCCCCACGTAAAAGGCGGAAGAGCAGAAATAGCAAGGATGTTCCGGATGAAGAGACGCAAGAGGCAGGCACGCCCAAGCCCGTCCGGAGGCGAAAACCTAAAGCGGAACGAGTGGGCTCGATCACATCCGCTGTTGCAGACGAAGCTGTGGGCGGGAAACGTCGCAAGTCGGCAGCGACTAATAGCAAAGTGGCAAGAGAGAACCTTTCAGAGGAACAAAAACGCGAGAACCACATAAAGAGTGAGCAAAAGCGACGTACTCTGATCAAGGAGGGCTTCGATGACCTGTGCGAGCTCGTTCCTGGACTTCGTGGAGGTGGCTTCAGCAAAAGCACCATGCTTGCAATGGCGGCAGAATGGTTAGAGGATCTGCTGAAAGGCAACGAGGCATTGGCTGCTCAGCTTGCTGCTTTGGAGGGGCGCACATAAAGCCCCATTTTCAGTCGGGTAGGGCATGTGCCATTGTATCTGTATAGACATGCGATTTTGCGCGGTGCTTTTTCAATTGGGACAAAAAGGGACGGGATGACTCTTCATTGGTGTATATAGGCGTTCCTGGGAAGAAAGTGATTTCTCTGTGCGGACAGAGAAATGGGTTGAAGGAGCCGAGCGCCATAGGTTGCTGGCGTGGTTGAATACCCGATATGAGCTGCAAGAGGCGGTGGTAATAACGACGTACGAGTGGAGGTTAGAAAACTTGGCTCATATACCATGAGTCGATGAGATGTGGTGGGTGAGTTGGTAGAATTACGAGAAATGCGAGAATGAAACAAATAACTATCAATTCGCTGTTGCAATGAGTTGGGCCAATCATTGAGAGACCTCATCTTGGATTCTGATCAGTGTCTCCTCGGCGTCTAATATCGGATTTCCGTGTCCTACCAGATTTATCAGGAAGATGAAAATTGATGGATCAGGGGCTTAGGAGTTTTTTTTTAGGTTTTTTTTTTAGTTTTTTTTTTAGTTTTTTTTTTTTTTTGGAATAGCTGAAGATCCATGGCCGTTTCAAGGGGGGGAGGATTCCTCTTTGTTTGATGTTTGGACCGGGTCAAGCCCATGAGTTGCTAATGAGCAACCAACCTTGCCAACCTTGGTTCGCGGGCTGTCAGGTGAGTTGTAGAAGAATCTGGAATAAGGTAAGAGAGTCATAAAGATTAGGATAACTCACCTAGGTAGGGTCTTAGGACCTAATAAATGCCTAGCTCTTTATATTAACAGGCTCTTGGTGTCCTGCTTGTTTTCTAACCCGCCTGGCTGTTAAGCTCACATATCCCTGGTATACATAACGTTAGGATTGTTTGATCGCCAGCGAGGGATCTACGATTGATAAAGCTTAGGTAGCAACCTTGAGGATGATTGGACATGCTGAGCCACAGGGGTTAAATGATTGCGGGAAGATTCGAGCGCAGTTTTGAGAAGGTTTTCTCCCCTCTGCGATATGAAGAACTGAGGATAAGTGAAGAATTTCTTGGTGCCGTTTGAGGTTATTGGTTAAGTATATATAGTCGAGTTACACTCTACACTATGAGAACAATTCTTTATTCTTAATTATCTTGCTCCTTTTCTCATGAAACGCTTTGACTTTGCTTGTTATATTGTTTGAGTCATTGGTTTGATATAGGATTTCTTTTTGACGCCGGGAATCACGTATTCATCGTTGATCATGAAATTCCCGATCTCTCTTCTCGGCGGCGCCCTCACCCTCTTCACGTCAACCTCTGCCTCAGTTGCTGCTAGACCCAATGGCCACGCCCCCAACTTCGCCCGCAATGTTGAGCCAACCTGTATAACTCCTGGTATTGTCCCCAACGTTACGGGTTCTCAGATCCGCAACGTCAGCGTTGTTCTCTTCCAAGCGCTCGATATGATCGATGTCTTTGGTCCTTTGGATCCTCTCCAGATTCTCGCACTCTCCGCTCAGCAGCTCAACCTTCGTCTCATCGCAGAGACGCTTGATCCCGTTAGCACAGCTCCTGTGGGTATGAACAAGTTCAACTCAAGCTTCTTCCCCACGATTCCGCCAACCAGCACCTTTGACGATGATTTGGATATTGATCTTCTTATTGTTCCTGGTGGCCCTGGTGCAAGAAACCCGAATCTTCAGGTTGTGACGGGTTATATTGCAAAGATGTATCCTAAGATCAAGGTGATGATGACTATCTGCACAGGTGCCGGTGTTGCGGCCAGGTCTGGTGTTTTGGATGGACATTTGGCGACGACGAATAAGAATGCCTGGGTAACTATGAAAGAGATGGGTCCCAAGGTAAACTGGGTATCTCCTGCGCGATATGTCATTGATGGAAAAGTCTGGTCTTCTTCTGGTGTAAGCCATTCACTCAATTTGAACACTCACTGAAAGCTGTGGATTGTGTCTGATCTGATACTCTGCTAGGTCACTTCGGGCCTGGATATTATATTTGCCTTTATCGGCACTTTCTGGGGAACCGAGCAGTCGGACCGCATTGCCAGTATTATTGAGCATGTTCCTCGTGTTGCAACTGACGATCCATTCTCGAAGCACTTCAATATCACACCCACTGAAGCTCAGCCCTGCTCTCAGGCTTAGACGAACTTGAAGGTATGTGAATAAAGGCCTGGGTATTTGCAATCCAGTTCCATGTACATATTTGTTAGTTTCATAGAACTCGGCTTTTCTAACTAACGTTATGCCTTGCGTCCCTGCCATGAGGCCGTAGCTACAAGTCTTAACAATAGCTTCAAGCATCAAAAAGGAAAATCTGATATTTTACTTATGGCCCCAAAACGTGGCTTTGGATATGATTGTCTTGGTTCGCCACAAGGTTCAAAAGAAACACATATCGGGTCTCGAATAGTCATCGCTGTCGAGTTTCAAGTCGAATGAGAGTGACACTATTTTGAATCCACGTTGCGAATGTTCGAACTGTCCTATTCTACGCCCAAATCAGTATGATACAAATATCCTTCTCACTTCAGGTCTACCTTCACATCCCAGTACCCTTTTAACGCCAGGCTCTGCTCGCCATGATAATTAACTAAGATCCATCTTCTCGTCCCCGCTGCTGGCCACTCCACCTACTGAAAAGTCGACTGCGCCAGTGTTGCCGATTAGGCGCTTCTCTGACTCGGCGACGAACTTAATGCTGCGTGCAGGGTCGTAGAAGAGCTGGAAGCTACGTTGCACGTCGCCAACTTCCACCTGTTTAGCCTTTCTCTTGGTAGAAACAAGCTGTGAGGTGCTGATAAGGTTGCTGGCGTATCGCAAACCTGCTTCTTGGCCGATCTTAGTGAGAAGTGCGAGGGCATCGGGGTGCACATCAATCTCTTCTTCTTGTGCTCGGATCGAAAGAATCTGCTTGATCTCCTCGGGGTTATAGGTGTGTGTGGTGATTATGACAACTCGGTCCAAGAAATCGAGGGGCAATCCGTGAGGGCTGCGGTAGTCGGTGCCGCGAATGCGCGAGTTGCCCCGGTTGCTGGCCATGATGACCACAGGGGCAAGGTCGTCTTCGAGGGCTCGGTTGATATACGAGAAGCACTCAATGTCAAGCATGTGAACTTCATCAATAAACAGCACACCAGGCACAATCTCAGCCTTGCCCTCCTCCTTCCACTCGCCGACCTTGGTGTTGATCTGATCTCGGATCTCGCTGCGGATTTCTCCTGTGTCGCCAGAGAAGAGAGCAAGGAAACCTTGCGTTCTCGAGTTGATCACATCGATCTCGTGTAGCGTGACGGTATGAACAACCTCCTTGCGCTTCTGAAGCTCTCCATCGGGACATTGAAGGAACTTGGTATCAACGCCCATCGCATCGTAGTCGCGAGATCGGGCATAAGATCGGCCGAGTTTGGTAATCTTGCCCGAAGACTTGTCGATCGAGATAATATCACCTGCCATAACGCGTTCCTTGGTCATGGCATCGATCATCTTGCTGCCCATATCGTAGACGGCCTCCATGTCAGTGGTCTTGATGGTTAGCTTTCCCTGCTTGGCGCTGCCCGTAACACTGCGGTCAATTTGAATTTCGACAACTTCGCCCTCCATGATTTCACTCTCCTCCTTTATCCGGACACCGATCGACTTTCGGAAAGCTTGGGTGAGGGCTTCGGTCTTGGACATCTCGAGCGAAAAGATTTCTGACGATGCGAGTGTTGTGAAGGGGACATCGGGGCCTAGAGACTGAGCCATACCCATGGCGATGGCAGTCTTTCCGGTGCTTGGTATAAGTCAGTACACGCATTGCGATAATGACGGCTAGATAACACACCTGGGGGGACCAGCAATGAGCACAGCTCGGCCAGCAATTTTTCCATCCTTGATCATCTGAAGAATAACAGCAGCAGCCTTTCGCGCCTTCTCCTGTCCAACAAGGCCCTGAGAAGCAGTCCTAGGTTCAAGGGTTGTTGTATCAACACCAAGGCCGCGAATGTGGGAGTGGGCTGCGATGAGGTTCAGACCTCGAAGGTCCTTCGACTCTGACACGGTCATCACGGGCTGTCGAATCCATTGTAAGCAATTGATCGCGTTCAAACCAAGTTTGTGGACTTACAGCAGCCATCTTGTCGCGTGTTATGCGCAAGCAATGTCGGGAAATATTAATGAGTTGAGTTGGAAGGCTGCCACGTTGGTAGGAGCAAGGCTGCAAGCTAGGTCGCGAGAGCTGCACGAGCCTGTGCATAACAGTGATCGATAAAAATTGTTAGCACGCGGCTAGCGCTTAGCGCCACACGTTTGACGCGGTCCGCCACACCAATAAAACGGGTTTCCACTTCTCGGTTAGGTACTGTGCACACCGTGATTCATCCTTTCAGCTTTCAGCTGCTGGAGCAACCCAAGCGCGAAACGTCCTTACCACGTCACACAAGAAGTCAGGAAGGACCTGTATTTTCTTAACAAGACTGTCTTAAAGAGAAAAGAAGAAAAGGGATCCGATTATATCTACTCTATAAATACGGAGTATTTATACTGTGCTATGAATGCAAAATTGAACACAGGCTAACTACCTAGGTACACAGATAGGGTAGCTAGGTAAGCAGGTGCACCTTGCTGTATGACGAAAATGAAGAAACTAAATTAGCGTTGAGGACTTAAGCAAGCAGCATCTATCATAGGACCAATCGCTCTCTCTCTCTCTGTTGAATAAGCAATGATTCACTGACAATAAGGGGTTTGCTACCTACCACCTAGTAATTAATACAGTCGGGTATCAGGTAGCAAACAAGCGAACTCCGCAATACATCCAGCCCTGGTTGTTACGGATTATAATAATATGGAGAAGTAGTTAATCGATCCTTTTACCAGATTCTCTCTTTTTTCCTTTCAAACACAAAAACTTGCTTGCATTCGTATCTCTACAAAAACTACCTTAGTAGTTACTCCGTAACCCAGACCAATATCCATGCTCCCGCTTTTGCGTCGCTTCTCGTTTCTTTTTTCTATAACCCCCGTTCTTTCAGAGCTATACAAATAACATTAACTTTCTGCTACTACCTATCTACCCATTCTCTCCTTTCCTCTCTGTCCCTCCTACTCTTCTTTCAACAAAGTCAATCCCAGCCAGACTCTCTTCTGTTTAACTTGAACCGTTGCCCCTCTCCACTCCCCCACTCAGCCGCAGCAATATTCATTCACGCGACGCACCTGCAATTGCCTAACTCACTAGCTATTATTCATCCAGTCCCCTTGTTTCTTCCAGCCGCAGTCTCCTCCGCCATACAGAGTAATCGTCCTGCTACTGAGCCCACTACATCCACGTTGTTACCAACTGCACACTGCATCTGTCCTGTCTCGAATCCTCACCTCGCTTCGCCGAATGCTTGCGCCCTTACCTTACTACCAGAGCCGCAATGGCTGGTAGATACGATCGCGACGGTCGCCGACCAACCGATTATCGTGATCGGTCATCAGATTATCGCGATCGGTCATCAGATTATCGCGATCGGTCATCAGATAGATACCGTGGCTCTCCACGAGAGCCATTCCCTCAGCGTAGATCTTTCAGTCGAGATGAAACATCACATGCCAGAGATGGAGACCATAATCGTGAAAGGAGTAGCGGGAGGGAATCGGGGACACCTCGTGGCCAACATGGCAATTTTTCCCTGGAGAGATCTTCATCCAAGAAGTCAATGCATGCCGGAGACCGTGGTAAGAGCTTGGGTTCTGAGAAAGGGTATGACAAGACCATCGCTGATTCGCAACGAACAGGATTAACATCGATTATGCCAGGTGGGCGTCGAGCCTTAAACGTCGATTACCAGCCTGTACTGGTCCTGATCAGCGACATGGTCCACCAACACATACAGTGTCAGCGCACTGAGGCACAACTCAAGAAGACAAAACATGAACTAAACCAGTCGACTACGAAACCAACTGAGTTCTCTTCTGTGGAGGATATCAAACGCAGAGAGGTGCAGAAGTGTGAAAGTCTCAAGGCCAGGCAAGAGCAACAGCTTAGCCATATAGGCCAGAAGCTGCAGGTGGTCCTCGATTCGTTAGTCAAGCAACTCCTGCAGCAGGTCCCAGCCATGAGCCCTGACGACCAACAAGGGACACCTTCTCCGCAGAAGCCGGTCCAGGGCTCCTCAGCCGCGTCTGAGTCACGGTTAACGGAGCTGCAGAAGTCGATAACTAAATGGGTGGAGAACTATTTCCATACTGAGCTTAACAAGTTCAAAGACTCCATGCCAGGCACGAAGGAGTCCGACGATAGTAAAATTCAGGATCTGCGGGACAGCCTCAGCAAAGAACAGCAAAAGAACCAGCTCCTGGAAGAAAGGCTCAACCAACTGGAACGGAAGCTTGACGGTGTCAACTCGGCCATAGGAAGACAGAACTTGGCAGAACTTGATAAGCAGGCCAGCAATCTTGAGGTGGTAAAGCAACTACAAAAGTCTGCCGAGGATCATGCACAACAGCTAGCTGATCTGAGGCGTGACGCTTCTGTTGCCAACAAGAACAGCACAACGGCCTCTAATACAACTACCGAACAATTTCAAAGGACCATCGAGATGCATGGGCGCAGCATCAACTTCCTACAAACTCTGCTTGATCCAGCAAAAGTTCAGATACTCCAGCAGGATGCAGAAAATTCTGCAAAGAGTATAGAGGCTGTCAGGGTGCTGATGGATGAAAAGTCTGTTGTCATTGAAGAACAAAACAAAAGACAAAAATCCTTGGAGAAAGATGTCTTAACCTTGCAGAAATCTTCCCAAAATCATTCAGAAAAGTACAGGCACCTGGACAACGCTGTTTCTGGCCTGAGCTCCACTGTAAAGGGTCATTTACAGAAACAGCAATCCTTGGCGGCAGATATGACTTCTCTACGTTCATCATTCGAGGACAGACAAGAATCGCAAGAGGTGCAAATATCAGAACTGAACAAGTTTAAACCGCTCGTTAGGGAGCTGCAGAAAAAGAACGGCATTCTGGAACAGACGGTTGAAGCTCTGCAAAACAAAACTGCGGGTTGGTCACTACAGGACTTCAAAATGCTTAAGGATCGTGTCCAAGAGTATCCGCCTCCTGCAGACGTCGACCGTCTTCTTAAAGAATTGCCACCTCCTGTAGACATTAAGCGTCTGCTTGATGAGTTGCCGCCTCTAGCGGACATCAAGCGCCTGCTTGAGGAATTGTCACCGAATAAAGAGCTTGCCCAACTTATTAGAGATGCGCCAAAGTTAAGGGAATCTATATCAGAAGTCAAGGCACGCTCTTCAAAAACACCCACACCTGCGCCTACGCCACCGCCTGTACCCATGACAAAGGAGATGGTGATGCAGGTGATAACTCCCAGCATTCAGGGAGTAGAGAATGCGCTAAAATCACATCTTTCGGCAAAGTTCACGGCTGTGGCTGAGAGCTTCGGAAGGACCATTGATGAAGCAAACGCACGCACATCGCAGTCCGAGGCTGCTGTTAAAGAGGTAGATGAGCGTGTCACAATTTTGAAGCAAGCACTGGATGAAAGCAAAAATGATGCGAAAGAAACATTTAATGGCCTTCAAACCCGCCACGAGGAGCAGAAATATGAACTCAACTCAGTGAAGAGCAGAGTTGCCTCAGTGGCCCAAGACGTTGACCAGGTGCGCATGGAGGCCAAGGCCGGGACTGAAGAAGTTCAATTCCAGTTGACGATCGTGGACAATTGGGTAAAGAATTTGCACTCCAAGGAGTGGTGTGACAAAGTCACTCAACAGATTGTGGCTCATGTGCCTATTGAACTCACAAGACAATTCGAAAACCTCAGCGCCCGGGTCATTGGCCTTGAAACCCGAGGTAAAGACTCGGAGTTCGCCAACAAGAGACGCAAGGGAGCCAACGGTAGTCCTTTGGTGGTGAACGGCACCAATTGAATTAGAAACGGCCTGGAATGATTGTAGGGAACATGTCAGTCGGTCAAGCAACATTGTCTGCGAGGTCTCTTCTGGGTGTTGGTTTGGGAACCTAGGTTGTTTTTATGCTATTGGGAGAACAAGGAGCGACGGTAGCAAGGCAGCATTATATACCCTTATGGATGCGGCGTCATATGGCCTTGATTATTGTAAATACCTAGGAGAAAAAACATGTACAAATATCTGCCTATGGGTATGTAGTGATACGGGCGGGTGCAAATTAAGCGAGGCCATAAAAGCAGAGATATGTGAAACACAATAGGACTTTTCGGAGCCGAGCACTATGGCCCATGCGGAGCCGAGGTTTGTCGATCGCCAAGGGATGCCGGATGAGAAAAGTGCCTACCAGGAGGCACTGGGGCATGGAGATGTATGTAGGGAGTCGAAAATGCTGCTGGGGAGCGTAGTAACGTGCCTCTGGACAAAAACAAGGCGCAAATATATTGTTGCACATGGAGTAAGTGATATAACAAACCATTCGGCAAATGCCGATGCCTATGCCAGATATGCAAGTGGTGGTTCTGAGACGAATGAGATCAGAGGAAAGAATACCTGATTGGCTTGTGAACACTCAATAAAGTGGTCCTTAACGATGTGTTTGCATTGGCTGATCAATTTAATGGTGTTTAGTGATGAAACTTGTCGTGTATTGGTAATGTGGTCTAGCACAAAATTCACCATTATTTTCAAGGATACCTCGGTGCAAACAAAGTTCTAAATTACGTTAATGTTCATAATTATCAAGGTAAATAAAGAAGGGCAGGGGTGTGGAAGTAAGCAACAAACAAACATTTCCGTACATAGGTTTGTAGGGAGAATAGGGTAGTAGACAGTACCTAGGTACTAAGTCAATGCTTATTCCCGTAAGCGTGTGCATCTAACAACAAAGAAACGGCGGGGGCCCAAGGGACGGGCCAGGGCAGGACAGGGACATAACTTAGTACAATCACGTGTCAAAAGTC